>JAHREE010000559.1:8489687-8568949 GCA_033628505.1 Tringa tobata | reverse complement strand
CTCCTGCTCCCCTCTATCCAAGTTTCTAATCAAAAAGTTATAGCGATATTTAAAAGCACATTGCCCACACTGCCCCTTAGAGTGCAATTCAATTATTTTCACACCAGACATGATTTCCACGGGATCTGCCCGTTCTCAGCGGCCGGCGAGACCAGTGGCACCTCCCCATCCCGGGCTGTGACCTGCTGCAGCGCTGCCCAGGAGCCACAGAAAAGCTTCAAGTACAGGGAACAAGACAGGGGCAGATTTAGAACACAACTGTCACGTGATTTTTGTGTATAGGAACGGGTTTTTTTCGTCCAACAGGTGGGATTTAGTAACTAAGAAAGAGAGAAGTACAATTACGAGGTTAAAATACGCAAGTAGGTTACTCTAATTTGACCAAGGAGAACTTCACCTCACTCTTAAACAATTTATCATCGCTGGGCGATAACTCAGTGCTCATTTTTAACAGACAGATCGGCTGCAGAATCCATTATTAATTCATATCATTAGAAAACCTGGACCACAACTACGTTCCCTAAACGAAATGAATGGCTACATCCAGTACGGGTACCTCTCTGCAGAAAAGCTGAGAGCTCAGGCTGCCAGCGCGGTTCTCGGACACGTCCTCCGCCTGCAGCGTCAACGCTGTACTGCAAATGTAGCACAAGGCACGTTGATGTATTTTGGTCACTTTATTAAATGAGATATTAAACAGTTTAAGTTTCAACTACTAAACAGCACTTTGAATGGTGAAAACACAGATAGTATATCGTCATACTTGAATGCTTCTTCTTTTTAAAAACACATTTCCAGTCCTTCTATATATATTACAAAACAGCCTTATAGGAAGAGGTGACACCTTTTCTATAGTACTTAAGATATTTAATACAGAACTGAAAAGCCATCTAATAGAAACAAAGGCAAGTCTTCACAGCTGTATGATTTCAGCAGCCAAAGCTGGTTGATGGACCGAAACATTACTATACAACTGGGACGAAACATATACAATATCACAATACTAAGCAAAAACGCTTTACATCCAAAGGAATAAACAGGTTACAAAATGTGGAGAATTTAGCAGGCAAAACTGTATTACAAGCAACATTTTTATTCGTCATCTTAAGCCATTTCATCTAGTTAAAACATCTAAAACAAATATAAAAATGAGCCTTTTATTATCTTATTGATGTATGTTCTGTCTTTAAATATTTGTTAAAGCTTGATGTTATACTCAAAGCGCATTGTTATGCAGCTAAAATGTTAAGTGAGAAACATGTATGCAAAGTGGTCCAAGTTTTATTTCAATGCTTATCTCTCATTTCTTCTTATGCGTTAAGTCTTCTGTTATCCATACTTTTGTCCAGAATGAAAAAAAATGTGCCTTTAAATGTTGCCTAAAACTTCCACATTTAAGTCTTTGAGTTACTGTAAAACTCCGTTGAACATTCCCAGGTTTGGTAGAAAGTTACTTCTCTTATTCACGACACGTAGGAATATTGGTGAGAGTTGCCCAGAGTACATTTGCCTTCAAATGTTTGTCTCAAAGTCTCACATTTTGTTTCTTCTAGTGTGAATATGTCTCTTTTTGCTCCCCTCCCCTCCAATTAAATTTAATTGTAGAGCTGGCAAAGCACTAGAACATACTGAGGTTCTTTTGTGGTATCTTGTAATAAAAGAGTCCAAGACAGCAACTTGTAAGCTGGTTTTGCAATAGATCAAACAAACTTTGTTCAGATCACAAACCAAGTTTCAATCGCAAAATGAAATATCGCGTAAGATTTGCATATTTAGATGCAAAAACCACTTGTCCATTCAGGGCAAGAACTCAAACTCCTGCAAGGAACTTTCCAGAAACCGAACAGCTTTAGCTCATGTCAGCAAGTCAGAAGAGTCCAGCAAGATCTGGAGCAAACGCCTCCATCCACTCCTCGCTCCAGAGTGCTCTGTAGTCAACACACCATTGCCTCAAATGCTCCTGTCACTTACTTTTACCCCCAAATTACAAACTTTTTTTTTTTTTGGGGGGGGGGGGGGGGGGGGGGCAGAATCAACCAAACTATATTCAAATAAAAGCCCTATTTGTATTTAATTAGATCTTCACAAGCACAAAAAGTGTGGGTAAAGAGAGTGCTAATGATATATAATAAACCAGAAATTTATCTCTGGTCTACATAAAAAAACCCCAAAAAATATATCAAGCTCTAAGTACTAAATCATGTTTTCACACAAGAGAAAGGGAATGGGGAGGAGTGCATAACCAAAACTTTTATCTAATAGAGGAAAAGTTATTTCACTGTTCTGGCAGCTCTGGAAGTTGCTACAGCACTTTCTTTGTATTGATTTTAAATCAGCAATGGTTCTGCCATTTTGAAGGTGTTTATATACAGGGTTTCACCCTGGCCACCATCACTATTTTAACCTCCAAAATACCAGGAATTTCATTTTCTTGGCCCGTCTCCCATTGCCGGCAATGGGAAAGACAGTAGCACCAGCATTAAGGAGTTAACAGAAATGTGCTTTGTATTGGACTCCCCAAAGAGTAAATTAGTGTGTGAAGGAAAAACATCTCCAACTCTAACATCACCATCTGTTATTCCATCACATAAAACTGAAAATAAAAAATGGCAGAAGACTAGGGAAGAGCTATCCTCTTCCCCCAGTCACTAGTTAAGGCTGTATACACAGTTTGTATCTCACTGCATGACTCAAAAGTTTCAGAGCAGTAGTATTCAAGAATATTGCACTCAATTCTGTTTCAAAGAGTATTTTCAGTTCCTATGTTCCATTCAGCATAGATGATCTAGTACGAGTCCAGACCTCAGTCAAAAGGAAACTAGACTATTTCTGTTATAATATTCCCAGTAATATAAAGAAATGGGTAAGCAGAAAAGTATTCCATAATTTGAGGAATCAACTCTAATCAAGAACTCAGCTGTTTACAATTCACATATGATATACTGAAACATACAGACCTGCAGTCCTTCCTAAGCTTCTCGAATCCGATGACAGCTTCGCAGCTACTAAAAGCAAGCGTAGGAGTTTAGACAGGAAACCTGTGGAGATGCTACTGTTACGGGAGGACTTGTTTTCACTGAAAACAACTTGTTATCTCCTGTACTCAACATATGTAAGAAGATTCTAGGCAACATCACTGACAACGGGGAAAACATCATGTCCTAGTTAAACAAAGCTGAAACACTAATATGGAACATGGCGTTTAAGGGGACCAACCAAACTATTCATTAATTTTTTAACTTTTTTTTTTACAGTTGAGTTCTGTTAAGCCATTGATTCCTAAAAAAATAAAAGTTCTTTCTCTGATTTTAACAATCCTTTAGGCTTTTAGTGCAAAATCACATTGATTTCCCTTGGGAAGGCCCTGGACTTTTGCCTCTCATTGGGGGTGGTGCTCGTTGTAACGGCGGTGGCTGCATACCACCGGACACTGACTGATACATTCCTCTCATATCTATCTGTTGGTAGTTGGAAGGATTCATGATTAAGTTTGGAGGCTTTGGCATCATGAGATGACTCATTGCTGCTTGCTGGTAGGACATCTGCTGCTGCTGCTGCTGATTGTACTGCTGCTGGAGTCTCCTGTTCATCAGTATCCTCTGAACGCAACTGATTAACTGTGAAGGGAAAGCAGAGCGGTTGTAACTGCACCACCCCTCTCAACCCCGCAAGTATCAGGTTCAGAGTCAAAATCAATTTGTCAGGGATAGCATGGCCCAAGGAAAAAAGTACCACTGTTATCGCCATCACTAATGTGAGGGTATTCACAAGCTGATTACTGTAGAAACCTTTTAGTAACACCACTTAGGGCTAAGTTCCCTTAACGACTAATTGTATCGGGAGCGGCATTAGTGTGTGTTGCTGTAGCAACTTACCTAATACTGTGAAATTATTCCCAGGTACAAGTTACAACATTATTTGCCAGGTACCATGTATCGTTCCTTTGGAAGTCCTGCACGTGGACTGTCACTAAATATTTATTTGCTTAAAAGAAAACTCTTCCCATTGACATAATCTGGGCAACTTTCAGATTTTGCAAAGTAATTCTAAGCTAAAAAACGATTGCCGATACTTTCTAAGATGTGTGCTTCCTAAGTTGCTTTCTGAGCTCTGAGAATCAGATTTCTCTTTAAGCCTCATGACCTTCAAGCAAACTCCTTCAACAGAAAAATTTGGTATTTTTTAAAAATTAACTTCTCATGGAGTCTCCTTTGCTGAGGCTGAGCAGCGCAACCTGACACACCGCACCGGTCACCTAAACACGTACTGCTATTTTGGGGACATGCACACACATGCAAAGTCCATACTCAACATCCCAGTTCAAACATGGACAGTTGATCAAATAAGTATTAGGTATTTTACCATCTGTTGTTTAGTAAGGACATCGTTATAGATGGCTTCTCGGCGCTTGACATCAAGCTCCTGGCTCGCCTGTCTGCTCAGTGCCAGGGCCTGGACCTGGCTCTCCGTGAGTGTCACATTTTCTTTCCACTGAAAAGGAGAAAACACAAAACCTTCTTGGCACTGGTCATTTTAACAAAAGCCTAACGGTAACTGAGGTCTTGCATTATGTTCAGAGTTGCATCCAGAGTTAAAACACAGCCCAATTTCCAGTAAATGCAAAAATACACTTGACCAGAACCAGAGTTATTAGTTCTCCTAACTGCTAATTAAGGTCATACACTTCTAGGTTACTAGAAGCAAGTGAGAAATGCGGCAGCCCAAGAGAGATGTAAGGACAAGATATAGGAAATACATCTTATTTGTGTGTAATAATTATTCTTATTTGTAGAAAATCAGCATTTTCAGAGCACAGCAAACAATTATGGATCTAAACTGCTAGTCTTCTAAGGCTTTATGCCATCTAGATACCATTAAGTGTTACTGCAAGCTGCAGGGATAAAGGTCAATACAAATTGGAAATTATATTCATTAACAATGCAATTAATTAGCTGAATGACCATATACAATAGTAATTTATTTGCCTGATAACGTTTACCATTTTCCCATCTCCTGATCTAAACCTACAGTTAATCCATTTCACTCACTATGGTTGAAATGATGTCTTCAAGGGGCTGAATCCTTGCTGCAGTTACACTGTTAGTTGCTTCCACAACTTTCTCTCTTCCTTGATTAATAAGGTCCTGAGAAAACACCAGGAAGTTAATTATAAAGCACAGATACAATGAACACATTTTTTTGCCAAACTTCTGTAAGTTTTCTTCATCTTTGCCTTGTGTACTCAGACTTTAATTACTTTTTTCTCTCAATTTGTGCCAGTCAATGAGTCTAAGCTTCCACACAACTGAATTTCAGCATAGAGTAACTGAACAGCATGTATAAAACTGCCAGTTTGTACCGTGGACAATATTTATAAAAAACTATGTATGTACCCAAAGGTTTTCAGCTCATCATGGAAGTGCTACATTTCTACCCTGGCACATCGTCTGTGATACCGACTTTGATAACGTTACAGTCTCAACTCACTCTACGTGCTCAAAACCTTACCTATTATGCTAAATTGCCTATTTTAGCATAATACTGGCACACATTGTTTGTTATTCCTCAAGTATATTCAACACAGGTCCCCCTGGTTTGCACACTTTGCTGGAGGTTGTTAAGCACAGACTCCTCGCCAGACAGGAGGAGATATCACGAGACAACTGTGCTTCCACTCCCATTACAGCCCGGCATCTTATCAGGAAGAAATGCCCTCGGCTACTCCCGCCAAGATGGCAAACCAAGACCTGGGATAACTGAGGAACTGCGCAGGCATCCCCCTCTCCCAGTCCTTCTTGGACAGAGGACAGATGGAGGGAGAAAGCTAGACGTGATAATTAACGTCTGCAAAGAATATCGTTAATCTTCCAGTATCCTGAGATACTACATGAGTATAGGTTTACACGCACACGAGTTAGACTTCAATATAGCTACACACACTGACACAAAACCAGCCTATTAAAATAGGATACAATTACATAAATATCAAGGTATTGAAGAATGACATTAACCATCATTTGTGGCAGAAAAATACATGCTTGCAGCAACACAGAGATGTTGCACTACCTGGATTGCTACTTACCTCCAGCTGTTGGTTACTCATTGCTGACAGAGCACCCAAATTGAATGGAATATATGGTGTCTGAGAGTTGAAATTTGTGGGAAGCATATTGGTCCCAGTTGGCATGTTGAAACGCATAGTCAAGCCCTTAAAAAACACAAAATGCATGTAATTTGAATAACTCTGATAATTGTCTTCTATAACAACCCATGAAATAGCACATATAGACACACTAGCCCTTCGAGAAGGCTACAAGCACAGTCCATTGCACGTGACAGCCAACCTGTCTCAGAAAACAGAAGATCCTTTCCAAACCTCCATTCAAAGGACAGAGGAACCTAAGGTCACAGAGGAACCTAAGGTCCAGCCGTGTATAATACATGAGCTTAGCTTAATTATAATTATTTGGTATACTAACAAAAAACATGACCGAGGCTTATTAGTATCTTAAGTGCTTTTTTTTATATTGCAAACTCACTACCTAGTATTGAGTTTGACCTGGCTGTAATCAAATTTTGAAGAAGTGAAATGCATAATTTATTATCAGGAATATAAAGCTCATCACCCACATGGATTTCTCCTAGGGCCTACTGTATCATATCTTCCTATTTCCTCACTAAACCTTCTCCCAATATTCCATTCCACTTCGTTTGTCATTTGTTCACTCAAGATGGTCAGTGGCAATTTATACATCCATTTTTCTTACTTTCAGGTTCCTGATCAGATCTGAATACCACACTTTGCCTTTCCAGGAATTTTCTGCTACTAGGCTCCAGTTGCAAGTTATCATATTCCTTTCACAGCAAAAAAATCCCAAACCTGTAACCAATTTACAATTTTCTTCATTCTACCACCTGCTTAAATATCAAATAAACAGGTCACAGGGAATAATAGAAAAAAAAGTAAGCTTTTAGGCCCTTTCTGGCAGATGCTTATATGTTTGTAGGATCATGGCAAAAAATTCTGAAGCCAACTGTATACCTTTGATGGAGCTAGAAATTTGCCCAAATGGTAAAAGAGAGGTATCACACAAGATACCAGTTGTGTTTTATTATGAAATAGAAAAAAAAAACCATGTGTGTAAAAAGAAGAAGTAAGTTTTAAATTAAAGTAACAAAGGAAAATACACACAAAGGACCAGCATCAAAAGAGCAAAGAAGACACAATATCTGCATTTTTCCAGTATCAAAATTTGCTTTACATCGCCATTTCTTGGCCTGTAAGAAAATTAATGTCCCCAAAACCAAACTGAATGGGTAAGTGGTACTTAAATCTGGAAAGATTATTATCATGTATGTAAACCTGATACAGATAGCTTTACCTTCTTTTCTGCTTCATATTCTGCCCATGCTGCCTTCCTTTCTTCTTCAGTGAGTTCTTCTTCTTCCTTATGGTCCAGGAGTGAATCGTGTTCGTGATATCCAACTATATACTCTTTATTGATTTGAAGCAATTCTGCTAGAATTGTATCCTGTTCAAATGAAGAGATGATAAAATGAGAAGTCACTCAGTAACTCTATTCTCTATTTTTACTCTTTGTGCATGCTGAACTTACTGCTTTCACCCAATTTCACAAATAGCAGCTCAGAGCCCTTCACAGCAAAACAAAATTAAAAAATAATTTAAAAGTACAGTTTTCCCTCAGAGGGAGGGTAATGGATTAACAATCTGTTGCAGAGATGACAGTCCAATCACTTAATGAACCACAGGAATGCACTCAGATTCCACAACAATAAATGCAGTTTAAGAACCTAAAAAGAATGGAATGTGCTCAATGATTTTTCCTTTGCTTAGGCTGGATACCTGAGAGGCCCTATCAATAATCTGCATCTATAATATATAAAGAGCACCTCTACTGGATTTAAAACACTAAGTAGTACTTTGGTCCATCAACTGTCCATCAGCATCCAACAGAAAAGGTGCTTTCCTAAAAGTGTTAAGATACAAGTAGAGATAAATAGTCCCCCACCCAGCTGCGCTAAGAAAGGTCAAATCACTGCTATGAACCAGATTTGATCAGCAGGTAGCAATTTAGACCTCTGTATTCCACAGTATCCCTAATGGTTGATCACTTTTAAGGTTAACCAAAATATTTACAACGTCCTTTATAATGGCAAACTATTGTGAAGGTTTTGTTCACAGGCATACTAACATTTCACAGACATATATCTGTATTTTTATTTTTTCATATATATATATATATGTATACATAAAAGCAAGCTCCAATATACCTCAGGATTCAGTCTAAGATTTCTAATGCAAAAAATTATACATAAAAGCTATTAATGTTTTTTGAAATGCCAGGTTACCAGCATGTTGAATATTTCCTAGATAAAGTAAGAAGTAGCTGCTAACTAAAATATTAGGTTGCTGCTGTCCCGTTAGGTTGCTGGACTACAGATGCCACATTATGATAGATCATTATCTCAATTAAAAAGTGATATAAAAGTAGACAGAGAAAATGAATGTAAAGAGCGGTATTTGAAGGTAGGTAGTAATGGTTTTGCAATCCTCACTCTCACAGAGTCAACATTCCAGTCTCCACACTTTTTCTCTTTCTGTTAAAATAAAAGTAATGCTGCAAAGGATGAAGAAAAATATGATCTATTAAGACTATTACAAACTGCTCAGGCTGCATCGCAGGAGTCTCCTTTTGGAGATAATTATTTAACATGGGTTGGTTTTTTTTAAATGCACTTGTACCACTGATGAGCTTGCCAAATTAAAAAGCTCCAATATACTTCAGCATTCAGTCTGAGATCTATAATGCAAAAGAAATGATCTCATTGAACTTTCAGACCACTCCCAAACTGAATTACAGTGAATGTATTCAATATACTTTTCGCAGCAGAGTTATATGAATAATACCTACAGACCCACTCTACATCATACCCTTATCCTGCTCACCATTTGTACAAACGGGAATATAAACTGTCCTACACTGACGTTTTACAATCTAGATAGAACAATGATTGGAAAGAATGGCTTGTACCCACTAGGAAACAGATTTTTGCAACGCTGGGATGTGCATGTGAAAGCCTTGACCAGTGGCTTTGTCACAACAGCTACAGAAAGTTGTTTCTGTGTGTGTTTAGAACTCAATTATGTTAACCAATGCTATAAACTGGTCTTTGTTTCATGCTTCTACTATCTGGTCTCCCCAAATTTGAATCAATGCTTTCTTTGCCAGGTCCTCAACAAAATATTTAACGTAATATCTGCATAACTAATAGGCACAAGAAACAAATAATGGTATTTCTGGGGTGGTGAGAGAGAAAGAGATGCAATAATAGGATATGATGAAAACATCTAGAGGAAGTGGGTGAAGAAGTCAAGAAGATACTGCAAGAGTAAGCTAACAGGATTAAAGTGTTCTCAGCATATTGTAGCTGTACATCAGTGTGTGGAGGGTTCCTGGACATACATATGCATTAATTTCCATGGTAACACTATTATTGAAAACAATACTGGAATATAATCCACACTCACTTAGCCAACACAGTCTTCAAAATGTGGTTTAAATTACATCCAACTGTGTGTTTGCATTTCTTTGTTTAAACTTTATTTTGCATTAACTTTAATGATGGAGCTTGAAAACTGGGATATGGAACGTACTGCCATTTAGTTTGTTTAATTTTACAATGAAAAAAAAAGTCACCTTAGACACAAAAAAATGATTAGAATAAGCATTTCTTTTTATGCGTTTAGCTCACTGACGGAACAATGATTATCAACTGGTTTATAAGCCTTAAGATGAAATCCTGGTGATGAATGAAAAAACGAAGAGATAATAAAAACTTTTAGAATTTTAAAAACAGGTTTGTCTTTTTAAAATCCTGATGGAAATTAAATGCTATGGAGAGATAAATGTATTAGAAAGGAAATCTTCCATGAAGGAATGCGAGTTATATTGTAATTCATAAACAAGATTTTCCTCAACCAGTTGAACATTTAATACCACGGTTAAAAATAAAAATAAATTTAAATAAGCAGCAAATTTTTCTGATTCTGAGATCAGCAGCCTTCCAAAATTCACAAAACTGTCCTCTAGTATGGAACTACAGTAAAACACATGCCCTGGCTATGTCCTTAGGTAGTATAAAATAATGATATACTATGTCCAACTGAATCTGAACTATTATTTTAATCTGCTTTTCCAATCTGCATTACACGACCTCAACTGAGCCAAGTTTTCATTTCACATAAAAATGTGCGTGCGACTCTAACCCACTGAACAAACTGATCTGGGGAAGAATAAGCAAGAAACATCGGGGGCAATGGTGCCAGCTCCGAGGGACACGCGGTGGCCCCCCATTTCATCTTTGTCCGGCTCCCACCTCACGTACACTGCTCCGAACTACGCGCCGCACTGCCCGAGGTAAGGCACACGCACTGCACTTATCTCTGAGTCTGGCTATCAGCATTTCTGGTGAAAAAACTTTTTCCCGTTAGCTACATATCAGCCAAGTCTACCCCAGGATACAGTCCTTCGGGAGCCGAGTGCTAAGAGTCTGTGAGAACCTACTTTAAAAAAAAAAAAAACCCAAACAATAGCCCAGTCATAAATCACACTGATTTAAAAACAGACTCCAGATCCACTGTTAAATTCATGGCAAAGTAAAACGGAACACCCGAAATACAATCATAATACATTAAACAGAATTTTCTCACTTTACACCAAGTTTTCCTTTTGAATTGCTACTCTGCAGAAATAATAACAAAACCTGCTTATGCCTTTAGCCTGTGTTAGATAATGAGTCACTACCTTTGCATAAAGCTCACGGCCTAGATACAGTAATTATTTCTAAACTTAAATACGGTAAATTTGACCAAGTGATTAGTCAGTTTTAAGACACTTGTTACACTTTTTTGGACTGAATTTCTGAAGTAGTCCTTCCCAGCTCTGCAGGGATAGCAGATGAATGAAATCAAGCACTGGAAGTTAAGACTAATTTAATAATTCTCATGAACAAGATTCATAACAAAAATATTCTGTTAAAACCAAGTATTTATGTTGTTCAAGACCCAGAAGCTGTTTCAGAGGGGTAAGGGCAGAGAATGGCACAAAGAAGAAGTTATGGTTGTAGCGCAAGATGCATTTTCCTCTGAGAACTGTACGCTCTGGCTCCTCGGCCACCTGAAGGTCTTGTTCAGACCTCAAAGGCCAGAAAACTGCTGTCAAAATTAAAACTTGACATGAAACTCCGATAAACTTCCAGGAAAACTACATACTGCACATTCACTGTGTGACTTTTATATAAAATAGCAACATTCAACACCTTCTTCCCCCAATAACACTTTCTAAGTAAACTGGTCGCTGATTGAAACTTGGATTATTGCAAAACCAAAGTTCTCAAGGATGTATTTAAAAAATCAAATAGTATTTGTTTCTTCACTCACATAACAGTGTTAGTCGTCACTTTTGAAACAATGTAGAATGAATTCTCCTAACCCACTAGAAGCAAAAGAATTAAAAAGTTATTTTTTTTCTTTAGATCAAAAGAAGTTGAAAAGCACATTCAAGGTAGGAGTTACAAGGAGAGGCCTAAAGCCCAGCTCTGAATCACTCCTCCTCAATGTACACGACACCCAGCTGCATTCCTAAAGAACCTTCCTACCAGTGGGGTGCCACTGCAGTTATGAAGCTCTCCAACTTAGCAGACAACCAGCAGAAAATCTATTATCCCTCCAGGTTTTTCCACATTCATGCTCAGATGGCTGAAGAAAATATGGAAAACATTTCACCTGATCCTTTGATCCCCATTCAGAATTCCCTCTAAAAAACTTGCTTGGAAAGGATCAATTCTAAAACGTGTGTTTTCAAACACCTCTGTACCCCTGTTCTGAGGAATCTGTTCTTTCAGAGCCCAGTGTATCTCCACGGAACACTCTTAATGTATTTACACGTTTTTACTGTGAATTTCACACCAATGAACAAACGTAACCCCTCCCTTACTGTCTGCACAACAGTAAAGTTACACACCGAGATCGCTGTTCAACAGACTGTGGTTTGAAGATGGAAAAGAGGCTTGAAGACAAAGAGAGACAATTATACACAAAACCTGTAAGAGGCAGAACTAAAGCCTTCTTTTACCCTAAATGCCTATTTTGCTTTGCTGGTAATTATAAAGGAACAGCTCAGGCTTTGTAAGGAAGGGGCAGCCAGCTCAAGGATGGCAGGGTAATACAGGTAAAGTTCTCGTGGCCTTTGTTTCCAGCTGCGAGCTGCAGAGATCAGGTTGGGTGTGCTCAACTTCCCGTGAACAAAGCTTCAGAACATTGTGCAACATGATCTTAAGGAAAATGTTAATCTCCAAACGCTGGGTCATTAATCAATGTTAGAATAAAATGTTTTCATAAGCATATCAATGTTCTTTTAAATCAATTTTTTTAAAAAATTGCCATAAGTGTGTTGTTAAATTCATTTAATTTTAAAGAAGTTTTGTAATTATAAAGCTGAATCATGTATCTCTCCTAAAATTACACTGAAATAAGGAATAGTTAACTTTGTGAAGAATAACCTTACACAACTACAGAATAACATCCACTGCAATACTTCCTACAGCTAATACTTGCTTTTGAGAATTATGTAGGATTTTGGAGAATAGGATAGACCAAAAAAAGACAGAATAGAAACGAAAACATAAAAGTTAAACGCACGATATTATAAATAAGGCACGAGCCACAATTCAATTAAACAGACCACAGGAATCAAGGAAGGAGTCACTGCAACTACTGGACTAGCTCAGTTTTGTGTGCAAAGCAAGAACCCAATTGCAGATAAAATGAAAACAAAATATCCCAACCAGCTGAGCTACCAGTGCAGCCAAAAATACTTTCTAAAAAAATGGTATCATCAAAATAGTAAACATAAGTACCAAATGAAGCCAAGTTCTTCAGTATAAATTCCTTTGTGACAGTTTGCTACCTTGGCACTAAGCACTATTCACCCAGGGACAGCAGGTCAAAGCCAATGGTTAACAGCTTGTATTCAACTTAAATTACACAAACCTTACACTGATGGTTGGAGGAAGGCAATTAATATGAAACAGTATTTGAAACTGAATGATAAAGTAAGTTTGGAGTTTATAAACTTTTTCTTTTACATTATACTTAATTCATTAATTGGTATATTATTGTAAAAGAAAACAAGTCACTTTCAAAATATAATTATTGCACTGGACTGATCAAGGCTTTCAATAAACATACTCAATTGCTTCATAGGTTTTTAACCTATTTTCTTAAAAAATAAGTAGCAGCAGCAAATGGTGATGCATTAACTATGAGTTTGTGGAAGCATAAATGTATATGGCATAAAATAACTAATTAATTCCAAACTAGAAGATATTTTAGGAGGTGCAAATAATGAATTTGCTAAAATAGATATGTACAACTTAGTAAAAAAACTGAAAATAAAGTTTTCATTTATCTACAATTTACTGCTTAGAGTGAGAAACACTGGAATAAAAAGAGCTTAGATACAGACATTAAAGTTTGTTTTCAAGGTTTTTAAAATGCATGTGTAGCAGCGACTAACACTCACAGGGCTAACACTTCCTAAATCCCGCTGGCAGCTGCACCGACGCTGTAGGTGGTCTGATAGACTGTTTCAGAGAATTGCTTAACTATTAAGAATGCCAGTGTGATGCCTGACCACGATTTATTATATTATAATGGTCTGCAGATAGTCTAGAATGGAAAACATACCATTTTTCCTTGGAAATTAATAGATTTACAAATGGGAAAACCTCCCTCCCCACACGCAGACACTGTGTAATGACCTATACACAGCAGTAACACAGAAATTTAACCACTTAACTAACCGTGGGCCACACACTCACGTGTTGCTGTTCACTAGCTATTCACCCCGATAGAAGCAAAGAGATTAATGATGAATTAGTCTTTAGCAGACCACATAGGCAAAAAATACAAATCAAAGTACAAAACAATCATAAATACAAACTGACTTGGAAAAAAATAGTAAAATAACTGAACCAGTTACCCTTTGCCATGAAGTTTACTCCTACCTGACTGTAAAAGTTATAGTTTCCATTTTTAAATTCAGTTAGTAAATTTTTCAGTTCCCTAAGTATCACATAGGATAGCGAACCACTACTACGCAGAGCAGTGACAATGAGCCACTGCTACACATGCCACATCCACTACAAGTAGATTTAGGCAGGCTTCAGTGAAAACAAACCAGTGCGATCCTAAAAGCTCATTTAACACCAAGTCAGAAAAAGGTCTGACATCACTACTTCATATTATCTCAAAGTAGAGAGTATCAGTATTCTCAGTGAGCTGTGTAAATGGTGTAAGAGATTGTCTAGAAAAATGTCACTGGTCTCTGCTAGTACTGGCAACACTAAAAATAGAATACAAAAATCTTAGCTTGTCCAATTTTTCTCACTTAAACAGTAAATAAGTGCAACTGTTTCCCTATCTCTACCATATCTCTATTAATGGTCCCTAAGAGAAGAGTTAAATGAGGAACTAAAAACCAAAAAGGCTCGGTAAAGGAGAACATGGATTAATTTGACTCTTAGAATGTCTTACCTAGGTAGATAAAAACCAGACCGTGAAGTACAGTATCACCTCACAGGCTTGTTATCACAAATTGAGGTAATGGTAGGTATCACCTGCACCCACTTAGATTTAATTTGAATCTTGGCTTCCGCAAGTACCTGCAGTAAAACTTCTATTCACTCAAATTGTGTAAAAAAGTATTTGTGTTTGTTCTGATTTAAAAATTTTCTTTTAACTGAAGATCTTTTTCTTATACTGTCAATTACACCGAAGGGCAACTCATTACCTATCTCATTATACCATCCGCTATATTAATCGCCTATTTTATTGTTTTACCTGCTATCCACCTCCATTCAAAGTGAAAAATACTGCTCTAAAGTGAAAGTACAGCCCTCATCTTCTTCCAAGATCAAATACCCCATGTCCTTAAACAGACATAAAATACTGCTATAGCGTAGACTTCCTAGTGATGTGCATCAACTTACTTTTGGCAACATTGGTGTATCTCTCTTCTTTTTCTTTTCTGAATTAGGATCATCCAACAAATCTGGCTCAAAAGTGTACAACTCCGTAAGTTCATTCATAGTAAAATGACGCTCAACTTGCTGTTGATCGACAACCCGGAAAGACAACGACTGCTTTGTTACCTGACGATCATAGATCTTATCTTCCATCGTTCCCTAAAAAATGAAGACACTCACTTTCACACAAATACTGGACCTTCTTGTCATATAGGGAAAAAAATTAACAGTTATAAACCAGCTAGAATAACAACATAACAGTGCTCTATTTTCCTCGTTTCTTTGACCCATATCTACAAAGTTACCTGAAAACACTGTTTGCTGAGAAAATAATAATTAAAAAAAAACTCCTGGAAGCGAGCACAAAGTAATATGAATTGTGTACGTGACAGATGTCACCTAGCTACTGACTAGAGTTTGAAATGTATATTTTCAGTAGTGTTTTGAAGAGATCTGTTTGTGTTTCAATGCCCCAAAGTAGGATTTAAAAACCAAACAAATGGCATTTTCCACAGCATGTACCTTATTGCGCTGCTTTGAGCAGCCTGTAAAAAGGGAAAACAGATACCATATCACTAGGGTGGGGAGGGGAAGGGAAGCAGTGAAGTCTAATTCATCACAGCTGTGTATGAGAAAATTAGATCCTTGATTAAAAAAGGAAAAATTTTATTTTTTCTTTTTTAAAAAAGATGATGACTATGAGAAGTATGAGAACAGCACAGCCTGTTCTCAACATCGTAATTTAAAAAGGGTATCAACAGTTCAAAAGTGCACATGGAAAACTACAAAAATAGACTGAAGGCTGAAGAAAAAACTTGTGTCTGACAGTTACGTGTTACAAGAAGTAATTTGGGTTGGCAAGTGTAGTGACTTTATCAGGAGTTAAGTACTGTTACTGGGAAAAGGTATTCCATCTACTCCCTAACACCTGAAGAAGAAGAATATGAAGCAAGATACTTCCTAACAGAAACAATGGCATCATACTTTAAAAAAGCATGGATCAGTGACTATCAGAATTATTACACTTCTTTAATATCTGTAGGGTGTGATACAAGTTTCAAATAATGACTGGACACATTTTTATAAAAAATTCTTTAGGTCCCTGTATTTTCATTCCAGTTGGACCATCAGGGCCCACAGAGCAGGGGTCAACTGAAGACAGCTCCACTGAGCAAGCCTATTGCCTAACAACCACCACCCTCTATGCTATTAATTTAGAATTTTTAGTGCTGTGCAAATTAAAAAAGCTAAAAACACTATTCTGAGTCTGAACGTGTGAATCACTGCTGGAATTCCAGAATTTGTGTTACACGAAGGGTCAGATGAGGTAGCTTAACAGGAAATCATTTCAGTTGTTATTTATTCTACTAATCTCTCCTTCAAGAAGTTTTTCAGTGGCCAAATACTGCTCTCAGATTAGGGGTGAAAGATGACCAAAGCAGTGTGGACCACTACGGACTTCACCACAAATCCAAATCGTTAAAGTTTACAAATTTGACTGCAGGACCAGAGTATCATAAAAATATCAGACAGAAACATACCTGAGCCAAAAACCTGTACACAAACACAGGTTTGCTCTGCCCAAAGCGGTAAACCCTGAAAATACTCTGGATGTCATATGATGGGTTCCAAGAGGCATCAAAGATGATTACTCTATTAGCAGCCACGAGATTAATTCCGAGGGAACCTGCTTTAGTGGATATAATAAACAAGCGGCCTCTGGAACAGAGAAAAGTTTCAAAATTTTAGTATTTTGGAAAACAATGATTGTTCCCATGTTGCTGTGTTACTATGGAGTTGTTCATACACTGAAGTAACTCAAAAACTTCATTAAAAGACTGTATTAAGACTAAAACAGACACAGATTTTACAAGGACAACACTTTTAGCAAAATACACACTCCCAGAAGTACAGATCAGGGCCTTTTGCAAACCCAACTGCTAACAAAAGCTGGTGGGTAAAAAAAACAAAAATATTTGAATTTTCAAACTCTAATAAAATTAGTTATATCAAATTAAACCATAATTTTAAACAGGCATATTCCTTGCTATTGAAACTGTCTCCTGGCTAGCAAACTTTCAGGATAACTCTAGAACAGCACTGTCTCTTTGATGTATCTGCTTTTTTTAACACTGAATTAGCTTACTTTGTTCCATTTAACTATTTTCCCCCGCCCGGTATGTTAGAAAACTCTGCCACATAACTACGTATTTTATTTTTTAAACAAATCTAGGAAGGTGAAGCCCCTTAACTTCGTTAAACTTGTACAAGTTTGTATCTATCTACCTATCTAAAATCAGACTTGAATGTTCCAACTTGTATGAACCCTGGATGGCTGGGAGATTCTGGAGACAGCTGAGAGTCACAGGCTTCTGACCAGCCAAGTGACTGCTGTCTCCTGGACAGCCCCCACAGGGCTCTGACCTTCCTAGGTCCTTATATTCTGTCTCTGATCCAAACTGCTTCCAATCTTAACAAGAATGAAACACTGAGCAAGTATTAATCAGTACAAACGGAAGCAATCTCAGGAAACCAGAAACCTATTGCTATTGCACATTTTTTTGTGCAAGTTCTGCACCTGAAAACATTGCTATATTTATTCGCCTAGCCTTAAGAGGTCATTAAGCTAATATAAGTAATGAAGAAATAAGGAAGAAAAGAATGAGAAGGGGGGAAATTAAGCACATGTATCAGAAGAGATCTCACCTCACATTAGTTTCATCATTAAATTCTTCAGCCCATTTCTTTCTTGACTGAGCTGTAGTTGAACCATCTAAGCGATAGTAATCAATGTTTCTGAACCATTTTCCTTCACCTATAAATGTAATAGTCGAATTATTAAAATACTGATTGCATAAGAGACTGATAATACTAGATATACACAACTGTCTAGTCAGAGAACAAATATGAAACATGAAATGTATTATTTTTCAGTTTAATTACCCTGTGAGTTACGGCTACTTCTTGCCAGATGGGAAAATAAAATAATTACAGCTAACAGAATGTTTTCTTCTCTCCCCAATTCACAAGTAACCTTTCTTCTTTTCTTTGGCCATCAAGGTATATGTACACAAAATTAACCCCACTGTGTCATCAATTATAAAGAAAATAGCATTTTTAGGAGACAGCACTGCACAATACAATAAATTATGAGAAAGAGATTGTTGAGTTACGTCAGAAAGGTCTCTATATGGTGTATCTCTATATAGATACATAGTCTAATCACTTACCGACAGAACTACGACAAAGGAAAAAACCTCACCCCTTAAAACATTTTCTCAGACTAAAAGTACAAAATCCACAAAATACAGACAGCTCACAGTATCAGAAGATGACAAATGTAAGGAAGCTGAGGAAGCAACAAACAGCCAGAAACAGTAAATCTCAGAGAGAGAGATACTGGAGATCTTCATCCAACTATGACGTTGGTATCTCTAAGACACATTTCTTTTATGCAACTGTTCAACATGTTTACACTTAGAAATAAGATATTTGAAAGGAATGGTGAATTCAAAGGAATTCTTCAATCAACACGTACTAGGAAACGAAATTTCACATGAAAATGAACTGCATCATCAGGAGCTCTGGGAGGATCTCACAGAATAAACAGAAGAAACACCCTATGCAGAGGACGTGAGAAATTGAGAAATTTCTCACCATTTGAGCATCACTAGGATAATAATTAGTTCAATACTTTGGTCCCTTTTGAAATCCATGAAACAATCTACTCCAGTACACATAGAGCCTAAATTCACATTTTGCATGTTCTACACACTGTTTTAAAGTAGTCTAATTTTCATTCATTATCTCTCTCCCAGTAGGAAGGATCAGAATTTGCCATGCATCAGCATACGCTATCACTTTTGCACAGAATTTAGCAAAATGCCTTCTCTCCTTTCAGATGATGAACACTTAATCTCCTTAGGCTATATTAAGCACAGACGATACAGAATGAAATCAGAAGCAAGAGCCCATAATGGGATAGCAGAGACCACCTGCAAAGGAGACCAATAATTCTGCCAACTTCAGGAATAGTACAGAGCACACAATACTTCTAATGAAAACAATTATTTCAAATCCATTCACTTTGGACTGAATAGAGACAGAAAAGAGTTTACTAGTGTTGCAATTGTTCAAGGTGGCACTCACCTTTATAAATAGGAGGCTTGTCTTTGTCAGTTTTCTCCCTGTTGGCCAGCTCCAGAAAATCTTCTATCAAATCCAGAGATATTAGGGACTGGCTAAACACTAGGCTGAAACCAGAAACAGGGAGACACAAAATTCACCTCTGAGGTTATTTTAATTATTGTATTGCTTTATTTTTCCTCTCTCCTCACTCTGATACTACCGTTGAAACAGCCTTTCTAGACATAAGAGAAAGACTGTGGTGGAGTACATGCATGTATGGAAAACTCACTGATAAAAATGAATGTAACGTGCACATTTGCTTCAGAAAACTGAGCTACAGCATTATGAAGACTGAATGAAGAACACTGTCAGACTAACATTCTTAAAAAGTTATTAAAAATATTTCTAGAACTGACTTACACTTTATCCCCAAGCTCCTCTGCCATTCGAAGAATTTCAAAGAGAAGCACCATTTTCCCAGAATGCTCCAACACTTCAGCATCTGCATCAGTGACAAAATCTTTGTACCAATCTGGTGCTGGGCTATCAGGATTGGAAGAGGATGTAGCTTTGCCTATAAAAAAAACAAAGTAAAAAAAAATTTAAGATAAGGCCATCATCTCCATTTAAATGCTTTGAAATGTCTGAACTACATTTTTCCTCGTTTTTTGGCTTAACTGGTATGAAAAGAGTTAAACAGGCAAAGAAAAAATAGTGTTTGCACTATAACAATTACCAGATTAGCAGTTATCAATAACGCAAATCATCAAGAAGTCACAAATCCCCTTCCACAAAATGAAGCTGACTCGTTTTTTACTTGTGTATTATACTCACCTTCATCTGACTTCGTAACAGATGGAGGGTTGTTTACAAGTTCTTCTGCATTTCCTTCTCCACCTCCACGAGATCTTGAATTCCAGACTTTAATAACTTCAACATCATTATCGCTGCCACTTCCACCTGAGCTACACTCTTTCTTCACTTTTTTCCCCTTGGATTTTTTTTTCCTAAAAAGGTAACATTTTACACCCCATTATTTTTTTAAAAGTTGTACTGTTAGAGAACATATTCTAATAGATATACAAAATAAAAAAAAACCCCAACATTCACTTTCATAGAAAACATAGAAAGTTCTGTTAGGGAAATAAATCCAATAAACAACAACAAATAAAAGCTCAATTACTTTGCATAATCATCAGAACTTAAACTCATTGAAGTTTCATCGGAATCCGAAGCTATGAACTCATCCATACTGTCTTCATCAAAATAGCCCTCAAAAGAGAAAAAACAGAAATTTTATTGAGTATGCTCATCCAGAAGCTTTTATTAAACCTTTAACCATCTGCTTATTCTTCATTTAAACAATGATCAGTTCTACAAAGGGTGGCCTTGCAAAATGTTTTAAGAATGACAACATAGCCAGAAACAAAAATATGACAAAAACAGCAGCAAAATTACCCCACAGCAACAAAGATTTCCATTAATTTGACGAAACTTTACCTAGCATTTGGCAAAGCTTATTTGGAAAGTTCTCAATAGAGAGTATTTTGATATATCTAATTTACCTTGTTTTCTTTGCTAATATAGTCCAGCTGCAAACACCAAGGGTGAGTCCAGATTCTGCTCAACATCTGGAAATCCTGGAATAGTTTAGCTCCAGCTTTGCCTCTTCCACCTTCATTGCCACTGCCTACACCTGACAATAAAGTTCAGGTTTTAGAATGAAACCTTGAATTAAGTGCCACATAGTGTTCCCCCTTTGAACAATCCGTTAGCGCAGTACTGAGTGTTCTTTCCAGATGCACATCATATTGTAACGTCTCTTGTAAAAGAGGTCAAATTACTGAGTCACAGGCATTTTTTTCCTAGTTAAAGTTGTCAAAATTAGATTTTCCCCTTTTTCTTGATAATAAGAAACATGATTACATTATTACATAAAAGCACAGTTCTCCCCAGTACAGCAGGGGAGTGAATGAATCCCAATCCCCTTAAAAAGACAGTCATGTCTATTTAGGTTTTATAAAAACAGCCCAAGGTAGAAAATATAAAATAAAATTTGCATTTACGTTTTAATTAATTTAGCTTACTATTTTGAGCTACCTTTATTTAATGATTTGTAGTGTTGCAGTATTCTGTTACAATAAAGACTCTAAAAAAGGCCAGCCTATTTTTTCCATTGTCCAAGCACAAATTAGTGCAAAGTAGTACAATGTTCAGAGAGCTAAATTTCTTTTTTGTAGTCTCAATTTCTCATTGGGCAGCACATTAACTTTAGGTTGTTGAAACATATTTTTTTTCTATTTATTATATGCACAATTTAAGGCAAGAAAATAGTATTTATTGCATCACGATCATCAAAGGTCTATGGCAAAACAGGCACAAAGCTTATTCAGTCCATTTGCTCAACGCACAAGACAATCCCAGTAAACGTCTACAGAGTATAAATATTTTAACACACAAGTTCTTGCTATGTTTTCATCATGCAACAGCTTGAAGCATCTTCCCATTTGTGCTCTCCTATGACTTTGGGAAATGGAATTGTAAGGACAACAGAAATTCTTAGATTTGACTTCCCTAAAGCTGAGCTAACATTACAGAGAAACTCCACGTTAACAGGTTTTGAGTTCACAAGTCCTACAGACTTTTTAATTTTCTATGTTACAGAAGTGAAAGAAAACATGTATCATTTTCATGAAATGAAGGAAACACTTGGTAAAACTGCGTGTAAAATGTGTGTTTTAATTTATGGTTGTTACAATACACAGAAAAACGTAATTTTAAAAATTTGCAGATGAATGCAGCAATTTGCCAACTGTATTTATCTTCAGTAGCAAGACTCCCTTTTTTACTTAATGAAAATCAAAAAGCACGTTGTCTTCTTTTGAAATACAAAGTAATGCAAAGAACTGACGTGGGCATCAGCAGCCAGCATGGAGATTTGCTCTGGAGACTGGAGCATTGGTCAGCTTCAGCAGCTTCTTCCCCTCTAAAAGGGCCACTTGTCTTCCCTTCCTTGTTTCCCCTCTTCTTTCCCATATGGTGTCTGGCACTGACTGAGCTGACCAGACTGGCAGGACACTAACCCAAGATGAAGACAGAGAAAGGAGATAATGCCTTCCACTAGTTCAGGGAAGAAGCCCACAGAGGGCTGGTAAGTCATGGAACAGTACAAATCCTTTTGACAAATGCAAACTTAGCCAAACTCAGATAATTTTGTCGAGCCCTTAAAGTGTAGGCAGATTGACTGAACTACCTGTTAGGCAGTGCCTTTTCTTACAGTTACTTACACACACCACCTGTTAAAACATTAATGGCTTCAACAGCATAGCAAATATGGAGCTCACTCTAACAGACTTCTTGCCAGTGCAAACCCTATCCCTAATTTAAGAGACACTGGACTAGGGGCTACCTTCCTCCTACCTGCTGCCTACTTTATTAAAAAAGGAAGTACTGAAAGCCATTGTATGTAAAATATTCTGTAAAGAGTTAGAGAAAAGCAGCTGTAAACATAAAGCACCAGCTCTTATGCTGATCAGTGATGTGTAGAAGATTTACGCTGCCGTCTAAAAGCGCGGCAGATCAACAAAGGCAGCGCTGGCAGAGTCTGGAATTACAGAACCAGCCTCACTTGGTATTGGACACAGGCCAGAGATAAGCTACCAAACTACCCTAACTGTTGTGATTTAAAAATTTCCTATGAAAAGCTACAAAGATTTAACCTAAATCATTTAGATGCATACCAGTAAATAGCTAATGCTTATCATTTTTAGGTTACTAGCTTTGGGAAGGCATTTAGCATGATGCAGAAATAAACAGAGCACAAATAACTTGCTTTTCAGAACATGTATATAAAGAAAAGCCAACAGAACAGACTGCAGTATAGAACTAATTAGGAATCAGTACTACACGTGAAGGTTTGGGCTTGCTTATATTATGTTTTCACGTACAATTAATGTAAGATGGAGTTTTTGTTTGGTTTGGTTATTTTATATTTTTTTAAATAAAACACAAAGCATTTACTGTTTACAGTAAAAGGACAAAGGAGGCAGTTGGCACTTAGGCATCCAATTATTACTGGAGGTATCAGAAGTGAAATTACTTTCACTGGTCCTTCAAAACTCTTTCCTTCTACAACTTAACCAAATAGAGGCTAAGGCAACAGAACTGTGGAAATGAAGTCCAGCTGGGAATTTATCTAGGAGATCACAGAATCTAAAGTCATTAAGACAACACAGTGAATGTCATATTGCTATAAGTCTTAATGTATCTTAATTTAAGGTACAATTAATCTTTCTTGTAATTAAACTTGAAAGAGCAACCAAAACAGAAAAATACAGTTTAAAAAAAAAAAAAAATCCACTGGCAATAGACAGGCATTTTAAGACAGGTGGCTTAGAAAGTACAAAAACAAACAAACAAAGCTGGCACAACAGACTACGTAGTACACTTTGTAATCACTGCAAAAACTGAATACACGCTTCAAGCTTTAGACAAAATCCTATCAGCAGTGCCTTAAACTTTCTTGACTATGGAATTCAACCCCTGATCATTAAGTCAGTCATTATAAACAGTACAGAATTGCTCCAGAACCCAAAACCTGCTGTTGAGGAATTGGGCTGCATTAAGCACAGCAGTACAGAAAACTTCACTAAGAGTTCCTTGAGATTACCATTCTAATAGTCTCTGTGGTACGTATGTGTGTATCATTTATAAGTGTTAATGTTCCAATATCCTGATACAGCAAAATTACAAGCTGCTGTGGTTTATCTCTAATGCAAGCCCACACCAGCTCACAGTAACATATTTTAAGATTTGATTTTTTCCTTATATACCTTTTTGATTAAACAAATTTACATTTTATTGGGAAGATGCAAGTCCCCAAGACAGACCAGTCAAGACCTCACTGAAAGATGATGAAAAGCGGCGTCATTGTGAAAACCAGACTTGGGGGTTTTGAGAACAAAAGAAGAGATAATTCCACAAAAGAGCCAATATTTGACAAATAACAGGTTCAGCTAGCATAATGACAATAGGAAACTGCAAGGCTTGGCATTGTGTTTACACCAGTACATCTCAATTTTGCATTCTCTCCCTCCAGTCTCACAATCAGTGTCTTGTTTCTTGGAAGAGTAAGACATTAAATCAATTACATTTTATGTTCAGAAAAGGAAGAAAAGAGACAAACCAAAACGTGGACTGCTGTTAAAGAGCTGCAAGCACTATTATTCCTTAAAAGAGTATTTCTATGTGCAACCAAATGTTTTGATAAAATTCAACTTTCAGAGCTAATGTAAATCTTACGGGAAGCAGAAAAATACATCTGTAGAGCAAATAATACATATAAAAACTCACCAACCTACCAACCATGGCAAAAAGTCCCTTATTAAATGACCATCAATCTTTTTACCCGACAGACTTGTAGGCACATACCTGTCAAATGATCCAAGTAGTATTGGTAGAGCTTGCACTGAATAGGTGTCATTCGAACTTCTAGAACATACTCGTATTTTGGTGGGAGGAACTTTGTTAATGCTGTGTAATCTTTCCTCTGTAATTTTACAAACAGTACTTTAGTCAAATAAACATGAAAACGACTACTGAGAGCTTAAGAACTTCTGGCATCCTAAACGACAAAGCACCATACACAAATTACAAGGATTCAGATGCTTTCCAACCACAAAGGGAAAAAAATAGCCCACTAAATACAATCCAATTACAGGCACTGTCTGCAAAAGCCCATCTTACCTAGTGAACATGGTTGTCCACTCAAAAGTGTATGACTTGTTAACCCCATGTCCCAGTTCCAAAGTTGACTGCAACTTCAGGAGCTGCTCTGGTAACTACTTTTGTGGGTGTTTTTTAAATATGAAAACCTTTTTTTTTTTGTGAAACATGGGTAAGTCAAGTAGCTAGTATCAACATATCAGAGATGAACTCACTCACATTCAGGTTAACCACTTTCTGTTTTAGAGTACATAGTTTCTGAATACTTGCTTGGCGCAATGAAAAATTTACTTGCTTTCCTTTTTTTGTCTCTTAGGTTAGTCTACTTCTCTCTACCTACCCCTTCATCCAAACGGTGAACGGTTCTTGATCCTGACCGAGAGACTGTTGCACGTTTAGGAATTAAGTGACCTTCACCAGAGCTAACCTGCCTGCACTGTGCTCCACAGACTCCCTGGCTGCAGGATAACCTCAGCTCACTACACTGGAGAAGCCTGCACCTGGTACTGGCCACCTACACGGCCTTGCTGTTATCTGGAAGTACAGCAAGAAGCTCTCGTGACAACATCTAGGAATAGAAGACAACAGAACAGTTGTCTTCATCTCAAGGAAATTATGTAGTAGTTGGAATGACCAAAAGGTCATTCTACTGCTGTCTACAGACAGGATCTGCTCTGTGCAGCACGCTGTAAGAAAATTCATCCGAACTCCATCCAATGCTGCACAAACATGGGGTGCTTAGCATCTCATGCACATAAGATTTACTTCTATTTATGTTCCTTCTCGTTCTGTCTTTTGGTTTGTGTTCCTGTACTGCTGTACAGATGTGTCAAATTATGTACACTATCCTTTCACCAATACTCATATTTCCAAGATCATAACTTTATGATAGGACGTCCTTTACTAGCCTTACACACTGCCATAAACCTTTTCATTTCTTTCCAGGACAAAGAAGTATCTGGTTGTGGGACTATCCCACTATGACCATTTCACCCAGCTCGTACCAACAACCGCACAGGCAGGAAGAGGCAGTTGGTGCCTACAGAGTGTCACACCTGCCATCAGGCTGCCTGTGCTTGGGTTTATAAAGCAAAAGAGCAGTAACATCATTCTGACAGCACAGAGGTGCCATACCATAGCAGCTCAATGGAAGAGCAAGGAATCCAGCCCTCATTATGGAAACCCAGGCAGCCTTGGTTTTAGATCTAAGGTCTTTTAAGGCACCAAGTTCTTTACTCTTTTGGACCTGACTAATCTTCCTTCTCTCCTCTTCTACATTGTTCTGATTCTCACAAATCAGAAAAAATAGGAATTCAGAACTAAGTTGCAAACTATGGATCGCCAACTTTCTGTGCAGTTTTTAAGGCAGTTGAGTTTTGAATGCGTATATGGAATTAAAAGAGAATATTTCAAAGCTTACTGATGTCCTACTCTACATTGTAAATTTCTAGTCTCCTGGCAGGAAAACAGCTGTATTCTCTAATATATGTACATGTCCTGCTTAGGATACACTGACATTTGCATAAAAGTTATGAATTATTTTTTCTAAGTCTTTCTAGTCAAGATAAATAATGCAGAGATGTCCTGGTTTTGCCTAGGATAGAGTTAATTTTCTCCATAGTAGCTGGAATGGGGCTATGCTTTGGATTTGTGCTGAAATCAGTGCTGATAACACAGGGATGCTTTAGTTACTGCTGAGCAGGGCCTGCACAGAGTCAAGGCCTTTTCTGCTCCTCACACGGCCCCGACTGCGAGTGGGCTGGGGGGGCACAAGGAGTTGGGAGGGGACACAGCTAGGAGAGGTGACCCCAACTGGCCAAAGGGATATTCCATACCATACGACGTCATGCTCAGCATTAAAATTGGTGGGGATGTTGGCCATGGGGCCACTGCTCAGGGACTGGCTGGGCATCAGTTGGTTGGTGGTAAGCAACTGTTTTCGTTTGCATCACTTGTCTTTCTTGGGTCTTACTTCTGTTATTTTACTTTTCATCATCATCATCATTATTATTATGTTTCAATTATTAAACTGTTTTTATCTCAACTCATGAGCTTTCTCACTTCTATCCTTCCAATTCTCTTCCATCCATCCTGCTGGGGACAGGGGTGAATAAGCAAGTGGCTGTGTGGTGCTTAGTTGCCAGCTGGGGTTAAACCACAAAAGATCTAGTAATTAGTGAAAATATTTAAGTCAAAAGTAATAGCTGGATTCAACGGAGCCCTCAAATAGCAAGTTTACAGGCCTTTGAGTGCTTTTATGTGAACGAGATGAAATAAATCCTCCCACTCCCTGCAGCTAACTCAAGTAATTTGTTATAGTAAAACTGGTCTTACCTGAACACATCCAGCCAACATCTCATAGAGAATATGTGCACGCTTCTTCATTACTCTGACATCTACCAGAGTAGAGTCTGCACACTGACCGTTCTGAATTGGATTTATAAATCGATTTCGGAATTCCTTAATCGAACCGAGCAAATTCTCCTTAATAAAGTTAACCATGCAGTGATCTAGGACAAAAAGACCAGGCTTGAGTTGTTCAAAATGGCAAGTACAGTACTGGGATTAATTCTAACAGAAAATAAATGTGTCCCACCTAAAACAACGAACTTTCTGGAGAGTAAAAAAACTCAAACCACCCCAACATTTTCCAGAAAGGGCATCTTAAATTGACACATACTCTAGGCACAGATAACTTCTACATTTAATGTCAGATTGAAAGCTACCTCATTGTGTTTGTTTCACAAAGTTTGTAAGCTGCTGTGCACCAAAGCAATCATATAACAAAATCATATTCACAAAGGTTTTAAAATAGATTCAGAAGCATATTAATCAATAGGAGAAAACATTACAGCACATTAACAAACAGAAGCAAAAGTTACAAGCTAGTTTAGAATGAAATTCCAAGGCAGTAACATAAATCACTGTTTAGTAAGTTCACTAAGAACACTGCTCTACAATGGTTTAAAACAATTTAAATTGATCCTGCTGCAAGACCTGGTCCACCCATTTTCCCTCTGAACATTCTCAGCCTTCCCCTTTTGACATGCTGAGGCCGATCTGGTCCTTTGGTCAGCCAGATCAAGGAAGTGAACTGTCAGAAAGCTATTCACTTCTGCATTGTAAATTTTTGGATACTCCTCATACAGGCTCCCAGAGGAATCAGATGTATGTAAGGCCATGCCAAGGGAAAGGATGGAGGAGAGGCCACATTCCCAATAGCTTCATTTTAATTTAGTTTAAACCATTGTGGAACCATATCCCGAGACAATGATTTAATATGCGCAATGCAAAATCAGATTCTTAGGGGTTTTTTTTAGATATAGAAACCTAGCAGACAGCTTCACCGTATTAAATTCTTTTCTCCTAATCAAGCTAAATCAGTCTGTATATTGCTGAAAGGCAAATGTATATTCAAGGAAACAAACAATTCTTAAGCCAGAGAAATACTCACATTCTATAAGATTGTTTTGCAGTGGTGTTCCTGTAAGAATTATTCTTCTCCTTGATCGAATAGAATTCATTGCCTTAGAAACAGCAGATGCTTCATTTTTTAGTATGTGCCCTTCATCACAAACAACAAAGTCGGGGCCTAGAAAGAAATAACAATAGATCTCTTCCATCTTTTATAACCACAAAAAAACTGGCAACCTAAAGAATCCAAAAAGTTTCTACTAACATTATTAAACTACTTTTAAATTTTGTGTGTTTGTTTGTGGTGGTTTTTTTTTTTACGACCGTGAATGTTCTCAGCTTTTGCACAAGCATTCACAGTAGCTATTCTGTGGCTGTTGCTTGTAAAGTCTTCATGGGAAGGATTAAATACAGCTTTGCAATATATATTCCTATAAAAATTATTTATTCACACAGCTCATGTGTCCATGTCTACATATACATTCACCCTTTCAAAACTTCATAAAACTGTTTTCCTTAAATCCAGCTTAGGCTGCCATCTACTGATCAATTCTAAAGAAAACCAAAAATCATGTAACTGGTAATTTCTCATTAAGGCAGTATCAATAGATGTAAACAGTGCAATCAAAAGCCTTATATAAGATAAGACACGATCAAATCTGATCTGAATTACAGACAAGTGAATTGCCACCTTGTAGCTGAAAGTCACCACAGAAATGTCCTCAGCTTTCTTCCATGAGATAAAAGCAAGGATTCTAGACTGCTATTTTAGCTGAGTTGCACAAGGAATGTCAAAACTACACCACAATACATTTTCATGGTATTCAAAGCAACTCTAATAGAATTATTAAGTGTTACAATTTGGGCTTTACAAAAAATAATATCAAGCTTGGCAGAACAGACTTACACACCCTAACAGTTTTCAGATTTGGAGGAAATTTCTGGAAGCTCTTTTCTTGAAAGGAGAAGTAAAAGATATTCTAGGATCCAACTAGTAACTTAGAATAAATGTTTTACCAGATCTAAACCTGAACTCAATTCCAGTACTACCAATCATTAAGTTAGCTGAAGTCAAGTTTATGCACCTTTGAAAAATGCTACACAAAGCCATCAGTTGGGTTCATCCATCCAGCTTTAAAAATTCTGATATTTGAGGTGGCAAAGAAATATTTATGAGCATGGACAATCTAATTTTTATAACTTACTAAGAACATTTTTTCCTCAGACTAAGTTTAAATTGCCTTGTAAAGAAGAAAATTAACTCTAGGACAGTGGTCAACAACAGAGAATCAATTACACCTTTGACTACTTCCATGATTTAATGCCAGTGCCAGTCATCTTAATCGTGCCATTTTAAGTGTCAAAAAGTTATTTGAATCTCACATGCTAACAGAAAAGGAATCAAGATATTTTTTCCAAGCAGAAAAAAAAGTCTTTTTAACAAAGTCTAGAAGACAATTATGAAAATCCTCATATGAATTCCAAACACACTTATACTTGTCCAAGCCTATTTACTAATTTTCACACCTGCCACAGAAACATTTCCTCATACTATTTCAGGATTTTTGTACCTTCCCCTGTTCGGACAGCATGCAAAAGACTGAGTGGCTATGTACAAAGCCTTCCTTTAGTTTTAGGCAAACATCTCCTAATGGTGACATATCCTTTCTCTAGGCCTCATTCCAGTATTTCCTGAAGGGTAAGGATCTTGCAAGCACGCTGCTCCTGCAGTGCACAATGTCACTGAGATGGTCTTCAGCCATTCTCTAGAACTGAAGCCTTTGCGACATCTCCCCATCAGATGTGAAGCTTAATGACTGAACATTAATAGATCATTCTCAGAAATAGATTTGGTCTGGTACTTTATGGTTACAATCAGAATCAAAGTACATTAGAGAAGGAGGATAATGAAGTCTAAATGACAGATAGCAATCAAAATTGTGCGAATACCCCAGAAATCAGTTTCAGTAAAGACTGTGAGTCATTAATATGAAGTGGTAAGTTAAAAAAAAAAACACAAAAAAAACCCCAAAAACCCCACACCCAAAAAACCCACCTCAAAAGCTGTTGTTTAGAGTAAGTGAATGATAGTAAAAATATGTAAAAACTATCTTAGTAAAGTTATTCATGGGTTGTTTTGGCAGGCATGTAGCATTGGTATCTTGAACAAACATCTTGGCTACAACTCAGTGGCAGGGATTTTCATAAATTTGTGGGTTTTTTCCTTGTTCTTAGAAAACATGAATGCAATTCATTATGGACAAAACATTTCTCAAAATATAATAAAGGAATGTAAAACTTAAAGGGACCTCAAGGGATCTTCATCTGAGAGAAGAGTTATGAGAAAGGGACGTAACATCCCTGATAGAAGTAGGAAACTCCATGACCTCTATCTTTTTCTAAAACACTGTGCAGTATTACCTAATTTAAATGTTCTCTGCTACAAATCAGAATAAATTCTGCCCTTTCCCTTCTCCAACTGATGTAAAAAATAACTGATAACAGTCGTTTCAGTAACCAGCTCTTACATGGTGGAAATTCGTCAGTTTGTCTTTTTTCTAGGCTAAAAAGCCTTACTCCTTCAATCTTTCCTTAAGGATCATAGTCTTCATCTGCTTATCCTTCTTGCTGTACTTGCACATTAGCATATTGATATACATAAAACACACTCAGGGATATATAGATATACACACAATTCTGCTTTTCCTCTGAAGTCTACAAAAACTTAAATCTGCTTCATACAACTGCCAATTTAAGTGCTGTTTCCAAGTTAAACAGTAATGGAATTTTTATTAGTAGCAACAAGTAAAAAAATTGAAAAGTTATTGAAATGCTGCAAGCAAAGCACAACAGCTATCAATAAACCAAATGGCATTTCATCAGCTGCACAGAGCATTATGGGAAACCATTTGTTGCTCTGCATGCATATATAATGCTGCTATTATTTCACATAGCAGAGCTAGTTAATTAATGAAATCACTTCTCACACTACTTCTCCACCCATAAACTTTGGCTAAACCTTCCCTCTCTGGTCCCCTCTTCTGTAGTATACAGTACAATACAAGCTTCTACTATAGAATATGTCTACGCTAGCAGTATTCATTTTAACTAGACACATATCCTTAAATTATCGCTCAAATACCAAATTTGCAACTTTTAAAATTAAAAATGCTCCCAGAGGCAAAGACTTTCCTATTTATAGGCACAGCAGTAAGCCAGCACAGAGCTTCATAACTCTTTTACTGGCAGCCTGCTGTATTGCCAGTGCTGTGATTCACAAAGACAGCAAGAAACAAATAATGGTTGCAAGATACTGCTCATCAATTTAGCCAATCCAAATGTCTCCAAGAACTAATGGATAACAACAGATGAACACTTCTGTCTTTTAGTAATTAGTTAAAAAAGAGAAAGATTTGAAGCAACATAAAAATTATGGAGTTATCTCAAGGTTAGTTTTCTTAACAGTCTGATTGCATCCTATCAACCAACTAGTCCAAAAGGAGAATGAAACAGTGGGTTCCATGTTCGTGTGACATTATTCAAAACCTACAAGGCTCAGTGTGCTGCAGTTTCTGAACTGGATTAAATCTACAAAAGCCAATCACCTAATCGTAAACACTGCTCGATCATGTTGTCCTAAGCTGTCTGAAGAAGTTTGGAAGTAGAACAGAACCACACCTATAAGCAGGATGTAAACCCCGAAAGATTCGCAAGAGATGGGACAGGGAAGGTTACATGGATGACTGTGTCTCCTCCATAAAACTGCGCACCCAACGTACAATCTCACTCCACAGTCAATATTTTTGAAGTTACAGAAATACAAATCCACGAAGGACAATATTACTAAAAAGACGCACAGGTAACAACCCCTATGTTTAGCCTCCCACACACTTTTCACAAGGAAAAAATCCCACAAAAAGAAAACCTATCACTGTAAGAGTGTATAAAACTATTTCATTATTGCACTACAACATGACCAACTGAATGCAAAGCTACTGTTCTGTCAGGCTACTGTCCCATCACCGCTAATTCAAGACAGCGGTTCACACCTTTTCTACCTGCGACTTTTCTGGCAACATTCTCAACAAATGGAATATCCCGAGCAAGTCAGATACAGACTAAGACTAAAGAGCAGAGGGTTTCGACCCCCCCTTTTTTTTTTGCCTTGTTTAATAGGAGTCAAAAAACCCACTGGCAAGACGTGAATTTTCTTCATTGCTTAAATAATGTGTGTAGATTCAACATGATCACAAAAATACTTCGTAAGCTATTGGTACTGGAGCTTCTATGACTCCATAGCAATTATGTGATTTAGTGAGTCAAACTGGCATAAAATTAATTAAAGTTTTAGCTGCTCAAACAGGCTTTCTGCAGAGCTGGAGATGTCAATTCCAATTGGCCAATGCCAATAATCAAAAAGTTATTTTTTCCCATTACAAGAATCCCTTTGTTTGTTAGAACAAAATTCACAGCCCTACTACTATTTGAAGCTTCACAAAATCAAGCTCACAAAGTACAATTATAAACCAGACCAACCCTGCATTTCATCAATCAGAAGGGGGCAGGGGGTGGGGGCAGCAATCAACCACAGGCTGTCAAGAAACCCAAAGTCCAGGTGGATAATTAAAACCCAAGAAAGCCTACCTCCAGAATCAGAGAAACCATTTACTGTACCTACCATTTCACCATTCTCAGTTTGAAGAGAAATATCAAGGTTACAGCAAATATGCCTTTTAAAAACAGGTTTTAAATTATACTGCATGCTGCATAACCATGAGTTGTTTTCGGGTATCAGTTGCCAGTTCAGAATTTGTAGGAAAAATTTACTATTTTGGTGAAACTTGCTAATCCTGAAATTTTTATTTCTTTTTGGTGATCACATGGTAGATTGGTTGTATCAACCTGTAGTATTTTTAAGTGCTTATATACACGCTTACATAAGCTTGCTCAGTTCAGCAAACCAGACATCCATTTCTTAGACTGAAAAAATGAATTATTTAAGTGCTTTATCTGCAATCAATTCATTAGCACTTGATTAATACTTTTTAGTTCACACTTCCAAGGTACATTCTCAACTATTTTTCATCTCCCTTAACGGTAGATTTCTATCAAGGATAAATCATCTTGCGGTTGTAACAAATTAGCAGATTAAAATAACCTGAAATTCTGAACAGAATCACTTCAAATTACCTCGCAAAGAAAGAAATGCTAGCAAAAAAGACACCTATTAGGAAGAGTTTCCAGTATATATTTCTGTGGTCACTTCTGTATTTGATCTAACAGAAAAGACTGTTACAGAAGTCTATTTACAAAAGCAGATGGAGTAGTTTCTGAACAACTATTTCTGTAACTCAGCAAAAGCCAACAAAGAAAATGTGGTAAATCTTACTAACATTATTGTTTAAAATTATTTGCCCAACAGATTTCCATTTGCAAGATTACTTAGCTCATAGTACATAAACCAGAAAGTACAATATATATAATGCATACTTGTATTAATTTTCACTTACCTGGATCAACTAAAGCTTTATTAAATATTTCCTTAAGTTTTCTACTCTTCACATTCCTGCCTTGTGCAAGATTACGATACATCTCGTAGCCTATTATCATCACACCTCCTTCATCTTGCCAGTGCTGGAGCATATAGCTTCTCTCTTGAGGGCGCTTCACAGTTGCTAATTCACAGACCTTTCAGAGAGGGAAAATTATGCTTGATTTTCTTTTAAAATACCGAAGTACCAGTGTAACTTTTAAATACATAAGGTGTATTAATGCATTAACTTATCTCTCACATACATAAAGTGCATTCCTTGGTCTATATTTTGAGTGGTGGAGCTTCCCAATTATGTAAACCATTCAGTTATTCATTTTTAAGAAGTCTTTTTAAGCCTCATACCTCTAGTCTTTCATCATCTTCTAAACCTTCTTGCCATTTTTCAAACTCGTTCAACCAGTTCAAGGCAGTGTTCAGTGGACACACTACCAGAGCTGTCCGGAAATCCAGCTTGTCACACAGCAAGACTGTGTGAAGAAAACTTACTACCTGCAAGAGGAAAAGACAGACAAAATGACAAATAAACCACTGAGTATTAAACACTAGGAAAGAAACACATAAGCATATATTCAAATATAGAACTTACCAACAAAAGTCTTGTTCAAACATTCTTTTTCTGTTTGTTAAACAACTTGCTGCTTAAAATTTAATACACGCGTATCTTGAAGCCATACACTTAATGCTCTGTGTTACATGGCTGCACGCTTCCTGCACATACTGAGATACGCGCAGTTTTGAATTGTGCCAGGTAGCCCAACCATTTCATGAATAAGGAACGCTCCCTTTACCTTTCACCAATCCTTTTCATAAACTAAAAATTTCTATTAGGTCTTTTTTTTTTCCCCCAATACTCACCCCAAACACTAAGTAAATTCACCTCTTTGGACTCCACAAATGTATCAAATTTCTTGGAAGTGAACTTCAGTCCTAAATCAATGTTTTCCACATTTTTTCAACATATTGGCAAACTCTCTCAAAAGAGCTCTGAAGCAGGTTATAGAAATGCTTTCCAAGTATTCACCCGTAGCCAGACTAGCTATATGTTGCAGATGGTAACACCTCCTTGAGGCTTGGGAAAGTAACTTAAATCTTTTGATGTCACTCTGTTTCTGCTGGGCTGCCTGTTTCTGAGCAGCAGCAAAGAAATACAGGACTAGAGGTAACCTGTAAAAATCCAGGAGCTTAGGAGAGTCAGTGATCCCATGGCAGCTCCAGCTCTTGCACTAGACTGAAGACAGCACTCTAATCCATGTCAGTGTACAACATTTGGAAAGTTCTTTCCAGATCAAACCCTGTTATCTGGCAACTCTGATTTAATACACTGTTCAAAGTAATTTCAAACTGCATAACTATGCCTGAAATACTGGGCAACAAATTGCTTTTAGATGCTGCAATGCGAAAGGAATTACTAGTGGTTTTGCCATCGAGACAAAAGCATCTCATGTTCAGATGCAAAAACTACACATGAAAACTCATCACAGAAGTCTTATGTCCTGAACAGTCATCAAGTCCCTAATTGCCTTATTTCCCTGATCCTTTGCCCACATTCTTCCCTGCAGTTCGCAAAGTCTGCTAAAACTTATTGTGGATTTAACTCTTTTAAGAGAGAAACAACAAATGGCGTTACAGAGCACAGTAGAAGGACCAACAAATGACGATCTGAGGCAAAAACCAACTACCTAAACTACAAATACTGGCCATAAAAATACTTGCTGCATATTTGTAACTGTGGTTCTATTTAAGTATCAAGAAGTTACAGCCAAAATGAACGTCAGGAACACATCTGGATCATGTACAAAAATACCTTCTGCTGTGGAGTATTTCATCAAACTAAAATATATGGCGTATAAAGCATAAATGTACAAAGTCACCTAGACTGCACTGCTACATTAAAGCACAATAGTTCTGCAAAACACTGCTGATCTCCAGTAAAAGGAGTATTTAACTCTGGAAAAACTATAACTCCGAAGCTAGAATTAAGCATGTAAAAGTATAGTCTTCAAATGTGATTTTCAATGTATGTATGAAAGTCATCTTCTATAGGATCGTAGATTCTCAAAATATTGTGTGTCAACCCAACTTCCATAAGCAAAGAAAAGCGATATACACTGCAGTTGGAGTCCTTAAAAACATACTGTGCACCACAACCAACCAAGACTGCAGCTTGCTTTACCTCAACAGTACTCAGTGAATGGTCACATTCCCTCTGATCATCTACAGCTCTGTGTTACTCAAAAAAACCCCTGCAATCCTACAAAAATCCCCCAAATCAAAAAACTACAAAATCCAAGCTTGATTCCCTTGAGCCTGTTCTTTGCAGGGGATCTAAAGAATTTGAAGATACTGCGCCATCCTAAACACTCCATGACCACATTCTGCAATTCACAGGTCAAGAAAGAAGATTCTCAGTATCAGGAAGTCCTAAATAACATTTGTCTGAATTAGGTCAGAGGAGAGAAGGACTGGGTATTTCTCACGTAACTTCACTTTTTGAAGAATCCTGGGTAGCAATGGTTCAGAGGGAAGACACGAATTAGGAAGCCATGTGACCCAGTAAGGCATAGCTAATGCTAGCAAAGAATAACAGATACCTCCTACTAGATTCTCTCAGAAGATCCTCTTGGGAAGACTTCAAGCCAAGCCAAGTCTGCTGCCTAGCAGTGTGCAGGTGTGCTGACTACGCCAAACACCAAATAGCAAGGCAGGTGAGCACTACAGAGTAGAAACTACCAAGACACCTCATTCCAAACATACACGTATCAAAGGCCAACTGCTTGTCAACAGGATCTTACAGCATTTTCTTTGCTACGTGACTAACAAGGCTGTAAAGCTGGATGTTGTCACTGGCAGAATATGAATCTAGCTACAGCACAAAAATGTCGAGACATCTTTCATACAGCTTGGAATTCCAGTATGTTGATATACTGACCTCTCTATGAATGAACAGATCTTGAGCTTTCAGGAAGCTGATAAGGCTTCCCAATCCAATGGGGAAGCTTCTACCACAACTGACCAAGATGGAAGAGGATGGTGAAATGGCATTTCCTCACAGACGCTTTGAGGATCCCATCCTCACTGTAGGAAGAAAATAACCTCTTTGAGAACCATCATCACCATGCTAAAGAGACTGCACTCCAGGGAATAAGTAAAGTGCATCCATATTTGGAGCTTGTGAAGAAACAATTTAGAATGAAGTGTTGAGCAAGTACTGGCTGCTAACGTGATCTAGAGCTGCCGATCACAAACTCAGCAAAGCACCAGGCAGACTCCTGTCAAGTGACTTTATAGCTAAGAACCGCTCCCCAACACAGGAAGGCCCTGATTGATCCCGAGTTGTAAACAGTTCTAATTGATTCCAGTGTCTGCAGAAGCTGCAAGTTAGATTTGTACTGGTTCAGCTCATGCCAGAGATCAAAAAGATTCACAGCAATTCATGTCACTAGCCAGCTGCCCTGATAAACATAGGGGAGTATCTCCATCCATTGCTGTGTCCATCCAATGCACAGCATTCATGAAGGCCAACGACAGGGAAACCAATGTGGCCCTGCTTTTCCAAGGGCCTTTGCAAGCACAGATAAGGCTGTTACCCTCCTTTCTTCTTCACAGTTCTCAAAAATTTCCCTTGGAATCAGAGGGAGAGGTTCTTCTGTCAAATGACTTCTGCTAAAGGAATTCCTGGGAACAGACCGGGCAGCAGAGCAGCAAGATGGGCAACTCACTCCAGCTCTTTGCTCACAGGGTTTCTGGAGATGCTACACCTGGCTAAATGCAAACCCAAAATCTATGAAGATTGATCAATACTTGAATTCCAAGGAAACATTAAAGGAATTCAGCACTCCTGATTACTCTGAAAAGGTGCTAGCATAAATACTGAGATGCAGGGAATTCAAGAAAACTGTTTTTGATCTTTTACCTCTTTTGCAGATCAAGGCCATAAGCTTCTCCTAAGGCCTGCAATGATTATAAGAGGCCCAACAAAAAGAGATTGTTCCATTGTTTTACAGCAACCGCTTGGTTAATCAGTTTCAGAAGAAACATTTTAAGGTGGGGATTGATCTTCAGACTTTAAAGACTACTAGAAATGGTAAGTTGCTCACTGTGCAAGTTCTAACATGGCAGAAGAGCCGCTTGTATCACACCATGAAATACGGAAATGCTACAATGTTCTGTTTTAAAGATTTTTACAAAGCGGTCTTCAGCAGCATAAAGGAGAAGGAACATGCGCTGAAGTGACAATGGAGGATTGAACCTGAAGATCTCAGGAAGCAAAGAACTGTAAAGCCAAAGAAAGAAATAAAGTAGTGAAAAAATGGTTGAAAGTATGCCCTATAGTTAACTGCCAAGGCAATGAAAGTTTCTGGTTTTAACTGTTTGTGATGCACAAGGACTCAAAAACACGAACGTACATATGAACCATTTCTGAAACATAAAACAAATGCCCCTTGTCCTTCAACCCAGAAGAGTTTAAATTGTAGCAAAACATTTTTTATATTAAAATACAAAGCATCTGACTTTAGACACTAGAAGTCTGGCGCTAAAAAAAAAAACAAAACAAAACAAAACAACAAACCAAACAGAAAACCCTAATAAACTTCTACTTTATCAGTGCAACAAATAATTCAAAACACCACTGAGGAAAATAAATAATTTAAGGAGCAATACATGAATGAGGAAGACAGTATATAACACAATCTTCTTAAGATTATTAAACTATCTTAGAAGCATAGGTTCCAGAAGCCTGTCTACTACTAGCTGTATTTTGTTCTTCTGAGTTGCAAAGGATCTACGCATCACTTACAATTAACTATGACCTTTTCACATGAATATCAATGACTACCTAATTTAATTTTAGCTATTTTAAAACCGGAGAAAGCACAAGCATGTACCAGAACTTTCAAAGCTGTGTACTATGAAACGGAACTTCTTTCTCATGACCTCTTTACAAAACGTTTTCCTCCAGCAACCCTCACTGAGTCACTGCCTAGGAAACAGTTTTACTATGTTCTGAAAGTCATTAAAATTGGCTTTTGCTGGATCAACTTTCGAGAGCAAGCTACAGACCAGAAAACAAGATGACTTTTGTTTCTTACCTGTAACGTTTTCCCTAGACCCATACAGTGAGCAAGAATGCATCCAGAACCAGGAGATGTCTTTGTTTTTTTAACAGATTCACAACAGCAATCCCACATGAACTGAACACCTGAAGAAAATTATTGAAAAATTTTTTATTAAACATTCATTTTATTAAAGTTCACCTGATAAGAGACAGGTGTGATCACTCTAAGATCATGGTAACTCATAGAAAAGCAGCATTCTGGATAATTACTGATTGATTTCTGTCCAATATGTTGCATGTGGGATGATGCTTGTCTTGAACTTAATTATATTCACAGTTTTCACTGAAGATGTGGCACCTGGGCTAGAAAATATTACTGTGGGGACTGGAGGTGACTGTGATCTTGGGAACAGGGAGAAAAGAGGAAACAGAACAAAAAGCAGCAAGGACTTCATGAAAAGAGTTAAACAATCTCAGTAAAGTAGCAAAATTATCTGAAACCAACCAGAAGAAAGACAGATCAGACGTGATATTCTATGTTTAAAGAGGAAAAAAATCAAGAGGAAAAAAATCAAGTAAGAACTTGTCAAAGCTGAAGAAGGAAAGGAAATATATGCTACATATCAAAACACCTTAACAACATGAGGGTCTGTTGGGTGATTTTTTTGTTCTTTGCAATGTATTTATTGGGGAGTTGTATTATACTATACTATACTCAGCACAGATCAGGCTTCAGCCTAACTGCTGTGACTAGTTCAGGCCATCTCCTTTTAAGAGTTGCAGCAAGTCCAGAAGTTTCTTATTAAAATGGAAAGGCTGTATTATGAACTTTGAAGAAAATTCAAAATAACAGAATGAACTGCGAAGAAAATAGTGATTGGTTATTCTCCGTTTTGTCCTTCTTCGCTAGAAACAGAATATGGAAAGAAGTTGGCTTGATTTGCAGTCATGCCAGGTATCAGGAAAAAAAAAATCTGTTGAGAAAGCCAGGAAAATACTACGAGAAAGCACTAAAAAAAAATTTACAAAAATAAAGCACTAAACCTAACACTCTGGCACTTTCCTGCCAAGGAGTTTTTCTTATGATTCTAATTCAGGTTGCCTAAAGTGCTGTGCCAGAGGAGGAAAAAAAAAAAAAAAAAAAGTTAAAATCCTCTTTCCTTACCATCTACTTGGTGTGGTTTCAGTCTAGTAACGATACTCCTGTGAACCTGCACTAATGGTTCTTTGGTTTCTTCATCTTCATCTAAAACCAGCTTAGTTGTAATGGGGCATTTCAGAGGTGAAGCATCTTCTATCTCTATCACCTATAAGCAGACACAGGGCAACACAGGAATACTTCACACATGAATAATACTAAGCATTTGACAGACACTAGCTTTAGCAAAATTGGAAGTCATAATTTATTTAGTAAAGAGAAACCTTAAGTTCTTTACTATGCACTGCAACTTACTGTGGGAGAATGGAAAAGTAAAGTAAAGTAGCAAGCAACTGAAATGTTACTTAACAGTGTTAACCTGCAGGAAACTACAAATAAAACTTGTGGCTTACAAGGTTACATGTAAGTACTTTTAAAACTACGTATCAAATTAAATTGAGAAAGAAATATGTCATTTTTATCATCATCAACAACTCAACTTCCTGGCATTTTGCAAAGAAAACAGAACATACCTCTCTCAATTTCTCTCTCTCCCGTTCTCTTTCTGCTATACGTTTTCTTCTTTCTTCTTCTTCTTTAAGTGCATTTTGTGTTTCTGTTCTAAGCTTATCATCTTTAATAATTTTCCTTATTTTCTTCCTGCCTTTTCCAGGAGATTTTGAATCATCATTGTCCTCATCCTCAGAATTACTCTATTACAAATTAAATAAATTGTTAGCAAGCAAAATATGGCACAGACCATCAAGTCCTTCATTTTCAGACAAGCTCCCCAAAATTTTATAGACACAGGTGGAGTTGAGCTCATAAAGAAGATACTTTTTTAAAAAACAAGTTAGCCAGCATGACAAAAGTGCTGCATTAACTGTAATGAATTCTAAGGTATCAAAGATAAGCCCAGCTGTGCAAAGGCACTACTGAGGATATTGTTATCATTTGATAGTAACTAATGACTATTAATAAAGAACTGTTTTTCTGTTTTAGTGGTGCTAGATCAGATCGGCTATCACCTACTCCACCACAGAAAAAGAAAGCATAATACTAGGAAAGCCTTAATCTACTATTTGTGTCATGTACATTTAGTTTAAAAATTCCATTTACTTAAAAGACATCATGCATCTTTATCAAGATCTAGACAGGAAACATTTTAGTTTAATGCAATGTTTTTTCTCCATAATGGTGCCGTTTTACAAATTTTAGCACTGAATTAACATTAAGAAAACTTATGATTTTTTACTGCACTTTGTACAGAGCTGTTTGAGACACCCAAGTCCTTAAGCAGTTGGCAGAAGAGACAGGAACTCCTTTTCCCATTTATTAATTCAAAACACAATATACTACCTTATTGTTGTTCTCACTTGAAGAATCCTCTTGAACCTTTATACGCCTTCGTTTCTTTTTCTGTTTGTAACTGCGCTGGTTTTCTTCCACCTCAGCTTTCTTGGCAGATCTATAAAAAAATAAACAAAAGCAGTATTACCGATTAACAATAATAGTTCATTGCCTCACTGAAAAACAAGTGATAAAAAAGTACATGAACTACATTGCTAATTAATAGAACATCTATTCCTTTTGTGCAATCAGGGGTTCAATTCCAAATTCCTCCCTCCCCCTCAACTCACTGGATGCACATAACAACAGCCTATTCCAGAGAACCCCGAAGAATCTCAGAATTGTTAAATATTAGTTTTCTACTGCAATCCACCATTCCTCAATTGACATTGACATCTCTGGCATAAAAATACTCATTTTGGGTTAACCTTTTTTTTTTTTTGCATCGACTCATTAAATTGCTGTGTACCACATACTGTGGTATAAATTAAAAATTCTCACATTTGCCGCGAAGTTAATCAGGAGATACTGAATTAAAGACAAGTATCATAAAACATTTTAATGACTGATCCAAAGTCTTTAACTTTCACCATCTCACTGTCTAAATTGTACTAGTAAAACCCAAAATCCAAATACAAGATAAGCACAGTTAAATTCTATTTATATTTATACCTTGTTCTTGGACGTTGGTCATCTTCAGACTCACTGACTTCTTCACTAACTGCAGATTCGTGAAACTCAGAGTCATTTGAATCATCGCTGCTCACTTTAAAAATAAAGTATGATTTCACGTTGAATATTATCGCAAAGTTAGCAACATTAAATATCTTGTAATTGTACAAACTGTTTATTATCAATAAACACCGTAAAAGTTCATTTCAGACAGTAGCAGAGCCATTAAACATACTAATAAGAAGCAACAGGAATATAAGGAGTACAGAGTAGAAAAGCTTAACATGTAAGCACTAGCTGAGTGCCGATAGTTGGCATATTACACCAACAAGACTTGAGGTCTTTATGAAGAATACATCAAAATATAAGTTTACAAGCGAATGACAGAAAGCATTCTACTAGAAAGCATCACGTTTTAAAAGACAGGGGGTGAGGAGGAGGAAAGAAAATGGGGAACGGTACAGAACTTCAGAAAACAAAAGATGATTTTTAATTAAACAGAAACTTTTGTTTCAAATGCTTTAGATGAATCATACTTCACAATTCATGCAAACTACCCTTAATTACTAACAACATATGCAATTATATTACTGCATTTATGGCTTGAGGTTTCTTGAGGTAATGCAAGTTTAAAACTAACTCAAAAGACAATTTAAAATACACTTTAACTAGCGTCATTAGGTAATACTTCCATAACTATTCTGGGGACATACCACTGGCATTTATAGGCAGTTAGGACCAGCATGCCATTTAGCACCCTTATGATTTCAGTTTGACCTTGAACACAGTGGAAAGCATAACGACTTCATGAACAACAAGACATAACACAAGGATTGCTTTACATACATAAGGAAATGTAATAGTAATAACATAGGGCTAAAAAATGGTGAGCTGAAATAAAGTATATGGTTCTACTTGAGACTAGTGAACTTAAAAGACACTGAAGAATCCTGAGAATTAGTCTAGCTGCATCTTATTTGCACGTTGCCACTGTAATTTACTATTACTTTTCGTGAAAGAAATGTTGCTGGCAGAGTCATAATTCCATAAGGAAGGAAAAGCACAAAGCTACAGTCAGGTAAAAACGAGCATTTTCATGAAGGAAAAAGATAAACAATTCACATTGCACCTTTTAGTGTGGGAAACACCACAGAAGGCGGCCAGCATCAGTGCAACACTAACAACAGGAAAGCACTATGCACCCTTCCTGCCACTGGCCACAAAACTCTGTCAACGGACCAGGGTGGCAGCAGGCACTAATCACCATCGCTCTCCTCCTCTGCTCAAAATGATTAAATGCAGGGGGCCAACAGCCCCTTTGTTCTCACATCCAACAATGAAAATGAAAAATCCAAGTCAAGCATCACTTCGCAGTGCCATCTGCTGTTCAACTAAACTTGCAACATTTAAATCCTAGGATGGAGAAATTTCTGATGCAGAAGGTCCTACTAACAGTCCAAGTAAAGTGAAAAATTATATAAAGGACAAGACTGTTTTTCACACATGGGACATACTGGGCTTGCCTCTGTTATTTAAGATCAATATTTAAAGACTCAACAAGATTAATCCACTTCAGAGGATACAGTAAGTGGAGCGAGCTGCATTTGTAGTCACATGTTAAAGAAGACTATCAAACACAGGTAACAGAATTCTGGATTTAATACACAAGGAAGTTTATACAGAGATTTTAAAACTGGAGAATTGAAGAGTTTAAATGGAGAGTTTCATATCTCCATTCGGACGTGCTTCAGACTTATTTTATAGAAGCAAGTACTTTTTGTGATAAAACAAGCTTGGATTACGTACCTTTCCTTCTATTTCTGCGCTTGCCTTCTTTTTTCTCTTTTGGTTTCACCTTTTTTTCTTCACCAGATTCTCCGTCACTCACTGTCAGCTTGTGCCTCAGCAGCCTGTGTCTGTATCTCGGCTTCTTTGATTCTTCTTCTTCTTCTTCTTCTTCCTCCTCCTCTGAGTCTGATTCAGAATTATCTTCCTTTTCATTCTCTTCTGTCAGAGACAAGAGGCAGTACAACATGCACACTGGTCATTTTTTTCTTACTTAGATTTGGCAAGAATTAAAATCTGAATTAATTTAGGCTAAATTTTGTGCTTTTCCAGCATATCGTTGTTCCCCCAAATTTTGCGTATTTTATGTTGCCTGAACACTTGGAATGTTTCTTCCAATGACTGTATACAATAGTCAAGTCTCTCCCATGCATTTGGACATTCTACTGTTCTGTACAGATTATTCCTCACAAATCCATAGGACTTCTCCATTGGTTAAAAAAAATGACTATTAAACAACAAAAAAATACAGAAGAGTAAAAGAGATAATCCTCAGGATCACGTACACTGGCCTCTATCTCTATCTGGCAACTACCTACCAATAGTGTTTTTTGTTGAAAACTGAAGCAGCTTTATTAATTATCATTTTCCCAAGTGACCTTTGAAAGTATGACAGGGGCTACAGCACCACTTTTTCCCAGATGCTTTTTGGTGCTCACCATCATCTCCTGTGTTTTCATTTTGCTTTCCAGTTTTCTTTTTCCCTTCATCCGATTCATCATCTGAAGATGCATCCTCATCAGAGGAAAGATTGGCTTTGATTTCTTCTAAAAGCATTTTCTTGGCAATTCTTTGAAGTAAAACAGAAAAAACTATTTATTCCATTGTTCAAGTAAATCTGTGAACGATAAGTGTAATCCTATACCATTCAGAACTTCAAAAAAATGGTTGAAAGCTGAACAAAAAAAAAAGACACGTGATGAAAAGTCACTGTGGTAGGACAGAATATATCAGGAAAAATCTCATGTTAAATGTAATGTGTTAACTTGCTTTTAAGAAAGCAAATCTGTATAATGCTTCTTAAAAAAGAAGCTTCATGCTTTACAGCAACACTACAGATAGCTACAAAATGTAGAAACCTAAACACTTCATTTTATTCATGGTCTATTTGGATGGACTCTTGTCAGTTCTCAGATAGGCATCTGTATGAACTAACTGTAACAAGAACATGAAGATGCTGCAGACCAAATCCTAATACTCAAATCACTCTCACCCAAAAAGGTTATTGTGCTTACTCAATTTAAATCAACGCGATTAACTTCCTGAAGCACTGAATCTCCTTGACTAATGCATATGTAAACAGTAATAGTTTAAAAACAGTGTCTCACTGAATGCATGTTTTAAACAAGGAGAAAAAAAAAATTATTGCAAATGCATTAACTCACAGGTTTATTTAAAAAAAAAAAAAAAGAATTTTTTACCCTACCTCTATATAGCTTGCCTTCAATGGTGTTACCATTCTAATTGCCTGGGGCCCTACCCTTCTGCAAAAGAGATGCTGCAGTAATTGAAGCAACTCATGATGTCTCAAGATGAAGTGGTATTAAGTGCCTTGGCAAAAAGACCCAGGCTGAATCCCTCACATAACTACAAGAACTTGCCTTACAGCAACTATAGCAAAAAATATATATAAAATATCTGTGTATACACACATAGACACAAGAAGAAGTTTTATCAAACATTACAGGACCTGAACTTCAAAGAAAAATTACAATCTTATTTTCTGTTCCCCAAACTGTTCACTCAGCTCCTCACAGTTTCATTGCAGCACAAGAATGTTTTCAGCTAACATAAAAGAAGTTACCATGGAAAAACTATTTCTTTACATGCTCTTGTAACATAAAAAATTCCTATATAAATCTATCCAGGGCAAAATATAAAATGATATGTCAAAAGCATAGGAGGGGAAAAAAAATCCTGAAAGAATGAAACCAGGCCTTCCTCATATAAATATCAGAAATATTACAGTTTTCATTCCATGGTTGTCAATTTTAAATTAATTATTTTTTTTTTCCTAGGTCAAATCTGGTCTGTCTTGCCTTTCAGGAGAATTAATGGATACTGTATGCACATAGTTCAGAATGGAAAAGCTTTTATACCAGTAAAAACAATAGTTCAAAAACCCCAAAACTGAACTACAATCTAGGCTTCACTTGGAAATGGCAAAGGAACCATGATCTCTTAAGTACAGCTTCTTATATATCAGAAAATTGTTACTTTTATGTAGCACTATAAAACAGGTTTTAAAGAATTTGTATGTCATTTTTCAGCAAGTAATGTGTCCCTAAAACAAAGGAACTTTTTAAAGGGAATTTTCCCAAGGTAACTTTCCTAACACGTCATACCGTATTTTCCATTTTTGAGTGGTAGTATATTTACCAAAAAAATCCTACTGCTAATGTACATTCAGTTATTATTAAAAGATGGAAGTAAAATGATTCAATAAATATTTAAGATTTTTCAGTGAGTCAATGACATTCCATCAGCATCCCAAACACCCTCCCTCTTTTGAGAAATACCTTGTGAAGAAATAGCCATTTAGAATTTTAAAATGCAGTACTCTCAGTAAGCTTTAATTCCATATTTGCCAACACATCACAGTGTGAACCCAATGAAAACTTTAGTAAATCCATAAATAAGTAACAACCTTTTCCAAATGTTTTTTGGACTAGGTCCTTGCAGAGGATTTGGAAAAGGGACTTAACTTTGTTGCTGCTGTTTGTTGTTGTTGGTTTTGGTTGTTTTTTATTTTAAACCCACCACATCATGTATAACAGCAACAGGAATAAGTAACTCCATATGTAAGAAATTAAGACTATATTTCTTCCATCTCTTAATGGTCATTCTTCAAAATGAAACTGCTTAGAATATCACAGGTTGATGTTTTTAACATAAATTATTAACCTTGTTAGTCCTACTCCAGGAAATGCAGACAACAGCAGTTTTATTGTTTAAAAAAATAACAATGTCATCACTGAAGTTTTGCTTTGGAGGAGAAAAAGAAGTAGAAAAACTAAAAAGAACTGCAAAATTTTAAAATTCAACCCTGAAAGTACTGCCTATTAATACTGCCTTCGACTTATTTTGGATTGTCCTCTATTGCATTAGCAAAGTTAACACAACTTATACATGCATAACAATACTTACCTTTCATACCTTTAAAATTTTATATTATTATATATTTTTAAACAATGATTGACTTTGGTTCTCAATGAAAGAAGACATACTTTTTAAGGTGTTCTTTTAGGAAGTATATTTTAAAAGGGGAAGGGTAAAAAAAAAAAAAAAGGAAATGCATCATTCACCTAAAAATACCATGCACAAAATCTACTATCCATAAACAGAAGATGCTGTTATTTTCCTACTTATCATCATCAACCAACCACCAAACAGATTGTGTAAACTTAACTAGTTTTTAATTAGTTATTTATAATGACATTGATTAAGAAGTTATTTCTTTTATACTTGGAGATAGAAAAGGAGACATTTTTTAGCTAGGATAAAGATTCAACCAATTTGAATCAAATTGAGATGGAACTGCTTGTTTAGTGAAAAAAGCTAAATTCTCTTCAATGCATTCTACTGGTATGATGTTAGGCTAAAAATAAAAGATACTGTTGAGCTGATTAGAATTAAGATTCCTGTTTTTAATATAACTACATATCTGATAGGAATTAAAAGCGTAAGCAGTATTAGAACCAAAAAGATTAAGCCTACACGTCTAAGAAATGACTGATGTAACACATGGCTTATATGACTTGGAACAAATTGAATACTGGACTCTTGAAACTAGTTTTAAATTAAATTACATGTGTTTCAGGATAATATATCACATTTCTATTTTAAGATATAAAACAATTTCAAGTGACCAAGTTTCTAAGCTAAGAAACTTCATATGCTACCTTTAACATTTTAATATTTGCATTAACATCAAACTGCAAGTACCGAGAAAAAGAAGCTATGACAGTGTGGAACTCCCCTGGTCACAGTTTTCCAGAAAAACCCATAAAAATCAAAAGATGCTGTAGTATTTACTTGGGTCAAGGACATAAAAGATATTCTTGGCCAACCAGATTTAACAGTTGAACACTCTAAATAAATTTATATTAAGAAGCAGAGAGTAAGGCCCCGAGCACATACCCCAGTATGACAGTATGGCCCCCAGCAAAGGACTTCAGAGAGGAAAAGAAAAAAAACAACCAACTAAGAAGCCCCTGCATTTCAGTCACTTCTGCCACTGCCCTGCTGTGACCCTGACCATGTCACCTTGCCTACCCTCACTGAATCTTACCTAAACACATCGTCACACATGTATGAAGGACATTTTCCCAACACTTATTTATACAGTGCCTTAGAGAGCGAGACTGTAAAGGACATATAAAACCAACTCTACAATAAAATAACAGTACATCTGTAGAATTTTATATAAATGAGGATTTAAATATATTCCACCCTTGTAAGAATGACACCAACAATATACATTTATAAATAATGACTTGGTTACTATGGATTCTTTAACTTACGCTGAAAGTAAACATTTTTAAAAAGAGATAGGCAAAATGAAAGTCACCCAGGAGTTGCTTAGTCACGTATAGGACTACTTTAAATAATCCTTCAGACATTTTGGAAAAAGAAGAAATAGTAGGTGCAGCCTCTCATGATGTGGAGTTAAGTCCACATGATAATTTGTACCATTCTTGTTCATGAATTTTAGACTGCCAATACAATGGACTCATTTATAGATTGTCAAAAATCTTGGTGAGATAATGCTACAACTGCAAAAACATTTTTTCTTCTTAAAAAGTCATTAATTTGAAATGTTAATTATCATGATGTATTATTACCAATTAGATCAACTCACACGTAGTGTTCATAAATACCTACTAATTATATGTAGAAATAAGGTTGCCCATAACAAGCCTTTGGGGACAGGGAGGGGAAAGACATTTTTATGTGGCTAATAAAAACCACCATTCTTCAGGTAGAGCACTATTGAATTAAATGGGCCTTTGGTATATTACTAAAAAAATTAGAACCATTTAAAATATATTAAGAGATGAATATCTGGATGAAGTGTCACACATGTTTAAAAAAAAAAAAAGTAGTAAAAACTGCCAAACACCTTGTTCTAAATACTGTACTGTCTTTGTTGAAACAGTCTGATTTTCAAGTTGTATTAAATTAAATGCTTGGACAAGAAAAACGTTTTACAAAAATTTATTGCAACCATCAAATAATTAAAGGCATTCTGCATTAAATACACTATGAACTTCTTAATAAACAAAACTACTGCAAATATATTAAACAGTACCATTTAAAAGATCAGAAGGACCAATAATAGATAATTACACAACATAAGATGAAAGCATACAGCACTATATGTCATATTATGACCCACTTGGATATTGCACTTTGGCAAAGATGATTTCAAGACTATTAATATTCATGTCATGCACATCCAAAGGTATGCAAATAACAGAACATCTAAACTAGAGACTTGCGAACATGAGAGCTCCCACACTACAAATACCCGGTAGGTACTACGTACCCTCTTTGGCCTAGAAGAAAATAGGCAACTTATCTGAATAGTAGGTAAACTACTTAAACACTTTGTGTTGAGTAAACAGAAGAACAAGCTTTTAACTTTTTGAAATTTGTTCCATCTTTTTACATTTTATATATCTGATTTTGGTGCCAAGTACAACACGTGATGAATGTAAAATTAGACTGCAATTACCAGTTAACATGTCTGAAGGTTGACAAAACTGTTTATTGACAAAATACCCCCCCAACTCATAAACATATATTCAAAATATTCCCTAAATAAAAACTTCAACAAAGATTCAGCTTAAAAATGAAGTACAGAAACTGATTTTTAAACCTCAAATTCATATTGCTAATTTATTTGTTACCAACTGGGTTAACTCATTCCCCAATATAGCTCTTAAACTAATAATAATTAAGATCTGTCAGTAACATTTGTACGGTAAACACTGAACTTTGACAAAAGCGTATTTGCTTAGTTATCAACTGGAAACACTTAATAAACAAACAAAAAAGAAGGGGGAAAAATCAAAACAGGACTGAAATTAAAGCGTCATTTTAAAAAAATCTTGTATTACCAATGTTTGTGCGTTCTGCTTATGACCCTGTGCTGTCAAGTCCCTATAGAGTATCTTTCTTTAGAAGCTGAATTATTTGATTAAATTTGATGACTGAAAACAAGCAAGAACTACATCAGCAGCAACATTTTGATGCTAAACTGAGGTCCGTAAAGGATATAAAACAGTGTTTTTAAAATTCACTTCAGTCACAGATCAAAACATATAACTCTGTGAAACAAAGATACCATATTCTAAACTAGTAAGGCTCAGAAGCAGAAAAAGATGCCATCAGCAACTGTGCAAAGCTATGAAGCTGGTCCCATACATGCTATATGGCAGAAAAAAATCAGTTTCTGAAATCCTGTATAGAATTTTGTTGAACAACTCTTTAGTCTAACTACAATAACTTCCAAAAAAAGAAAATGTGGCTCATAATTGAGCAATACTTTATGTTGTGCATTCACTCATTAGGAAATGAAAGGTTTTACATTTTCTAGCCAGGCTAATTTTGATAACTGGTAGTTTGATAACTTAATAGTACTGGTAAAATATAACATGTCTTAACTAACTATATCTTACATTGACTCATTTTTATTGAGCTTGAAACAGAAGCAATACAGAGAAACCACAATTCTGAAAATATCTGCAGACTTAAAATTTATATGTATAATTAGTCTCTGTGATACCAGTTAAGCCAATGCACAGTGCTTGTAGAATCAGGGCCTTAACTATCACATTAGTCACTTCAGGTATTCTTTAGTTGATTAAAACTCAGTTTAATTAACAGCTGAAAATATCTAATACTGATTTCTCCACATTTGTGTTTTCTCTTTATTGAGAAAAGATGTTTCAATTAAAAAGGTAAATTCTGTAACAATAATAACCGAGTTCAATCTGAAGATAATTTAGCACTGCATATTGCACAGATGCAAATTTTTACCTTCTATTCACATAACTAGCTGAAATTCACATTTATCAGAAGTAGGCTTTTACCTGCCTGAATGAAATACTTGCCACAGACCTCACACTTTCAATGGGAACATAAAATGGACAGTGCTGCAGTGCACTTATAACACACCCTACGCAAGGTGTGTTAACTAACTAAATACTTGCTTTGCATTTCTGGATTTTGGCCTCTGTTTTCTGGCCCCTTTGTTCAAGCTTGCGGGAAGCCCGTGAGTCTTTACAAGGCAGGCAGTCGTGGTTTTTACAACCTGCTTGCTCTTCCGTTGTGCCGGTTTGCGCCCACGCCTAGGGTGTGTTATAATCTTTTTTAAGTCCTTACGGATGGTATCATACCTATTCTCAGGATCGTCATCATCATCATCTTCCTCCTCCTCCATTGGAACAGCCCTTGATTTAGTCTCTCCCTCATCTCCTGGGGGAAGAAGGGGAAACAAAAAAAAACCAGAAAACACGAACACTTAGTACATGTAAATCAGCAGTAAACACCACCACCACTTTTCTACTAGCTAACAAAAAAGCCAGTTACCTATCTTGACATATAATTATTTTTATTAATACAAGTACCTAGCAGCACTTTTATCCATGTTATGCTTGCTACTACACATAACTTGTAATTCTTTCCTTATTACATACTGTGGAATTTGGATTTTTACACCAAAACAACAACTGAATACTCCACGTAGGATTCAGAAATTAAACTTCCTAACAAGTTACTTGCTCCATTTCAGAAACTCCACTACTGAATTTGTGTAAACTGAAAAGAAGGCTCAAACAAATATATTACAGAATCACTTACCAAACTTATGTGCTACCCTGCTGCCATTAGGAAGCACTCAAGAACAATAATCCTGGCCTATTTTTGCTTTCAGGGTATCAAACACAACACATGCACATTTGTTGCATATGTGTGAAGACTTCTGTTTTGATAACTACATGTGCCATCCTTACTGCAAATATCAAGACTCAGCTGCACCACAGGGATACGGTCTCATATGGAAAGCACACCAACAGCACAGCACATGCAAGAGAGAAAAGAACAGCACAGTACGACACCTGCCTCGTAAGCTCCTCTGCACTCTCCTGGCCTAAGAAGAATTCACATTAATTCTAGCACACTCCCAGGCCTTTCCCCTTTCTTTGCTCTCGGTGGCCTGACTTGCATATAAGTTAAGTCAAATCTGCTAGTCAGTGAAATTAATCTTAGGAAAAGAGACCTAAAAATCCTAATGAACTGAGATCCCCTCATTCATCATTTCTACTGTTCATTTTCTACCTGTAGGGAGTGGTCTAAATCTAGGCTGTGAGAGGCTTGCTCCAAGTTGTTTTAACATACTCTTGTCCTGGAATTACCACCAGCCAGATCCCTGACAGCACTGTGTAAAAGGTGGTCACAGAAAGTCCCTCACTCTCAGGCTTAAGATAAATAGAAGTGTCCTGTCGGTTAAACCATACTCTAAGTCTCATTCAACCATCAACCTACACAGCCTGTTCACAGCTAAAGACTGATTTATTTGCCTATTAAACCAAAAGCAAACCGAAGAGAAAGGGCAAGTCTGCCTCCTCTTAAAATAATATAACAAAGGCAGATTCTCATAGAATCATACAAAAACTAATGTTGGAAGGGACCTCTGCTCCACCTCCACCCTCAAAGCAGAGCCAACTCCAAGGTAAGGCCAGTATTCTCCCCAGGCCCTCAGCCAGTCAAGTTATGAGTATTTCCAAGGACAGGGATTCCAAAATTTGACAGAGAAACTAGTTTCAGGCTTTAACCATCCTCAAGGTAAAGATTTTTTTCCTAGTGTCTAATCAGAGTTTTCCTTGCCAAAACTTGTATCCACAGCCTCTCATCTTTTCGTCATGCATCTGCCTTGGCCTTCTCTACAACCACCCATTAGGTGATTAGAAGACAGCAATTTTAGCATTCTCTCTCCAGGCTAAACCAACTCACTTCTCCCTCAGTCTAACTCTACTGTCAATCATGCCACATCAACATCTCATTTTTCCATTTCATATGCTGTTATCTGCCTCTCCAATCCAACAATTTTCCAATCTTTCCACTTATGACTTGGAAATAAAACAATCACTGCCACTGCCTCAGACACTTGCTGATATATTACAACCAACTTTTTCCTCCTGGGCCATTTCAATACCAAGTCTATGAATATACACTGTACGTGAGCAATTTTATTTTTACAGCATTTTTCCGTGATGGTTCAGTGATGTTGAGAATTGTTGCGTATGGGTTACAGTCACTGCATACCATCAACTATCTATGGGGAGTGTCGTAACAGCCATGGTAACTACCACATGCAAGACACTCATCTATTACTATATAAACCATTCATTATTTGCAATCTCCCCCAGCAGTGGCATCACTGAGGAAAACATCGTTTTGGCAGTGATCAAGGAAAAGCCCTAAAAGTCCCAGTATTACATGCAGAGATGCAACTAAATTTATTTCAGAGCACCTTGAAAATCCAAAGCAGCACAACACCCATGAAAAGCAACCTTTGCACCCGCAAAGACTAACAACTCTCCAGAAACTAAACTACAGGAAAACCTAAGGAAGAACTGGGTGAGCATCAAGTTTGTAGGAAAAAGGAGGAACATTATGTTTAATATAAAATCCACGTGTTTTGTTTGTTTGTGGGGTGGGTGGCTTGTGTGGTTTGTTTTGGGGTTTTTTGTTTCTTTGAGGTTTGTTTGGTTTTTTTGTTAAGAAATCACAAATAGCAATCATCTCGTTTTGCATTTAGTGTCTGCCTACAAGGGCTTTTTGGGAAAGCCAAAATGCAACCATGTCCCTTCTGCTATCTTCATAAACATATTGCTGTTTTATTCATTTTTTGTTTACTTGCAGCTTTGCAAACTACTGTATCCAAGCCAACAGCTACAGTGAAGTCATATGCAGAAAGTTCTATGAAGCATCATTAGAAGCAAACAAATAGGAAACAATTTACCTGTCACATCAAATAGATTTCACTTTTTCTAGCTGAAAAGTCATTTATTAAAATCACGTGTTCGGTCCATGTAATGTGAAAATTACCCTTCTGAGTTAAGTTCTTTAAAACCAAGTGCTGAAATTCAGCAATTCTGAATTTCTTTTGAATTTCCTAAAGATATAAGACACTGATGAAGTAGTTCTATCTTGGCAATAGAAAGAATTATTACTGTTAAACCTGCTATGAAAACAATAAGTAGCGACAGATTTCTGTTAACTGACATTAGCTGCTCTAAGGCTACATGGGTCCCATGAGGCACAAAGATCATCTACTTGATTTTTAGAACCTATACCACAACGCCAGAAGTCTTCAGAGTCATCTCTAGTGCATAATCATGAGCTGACAAATTTGGGTTCACTAGATACCCACTGCTTAAAACCAACTTCTGCTAAATAGTACCTGGGCAGCCAAAAGAGGAACAGGCTTTTGAAAGCTGTGCTGCAAGGAAATACTTGCTGGAATTACAGATTATCGCTTCTCAAACCTCTCGTTTAAACGTGTACTGAGCTACTTATGACTATTTTCACTTCTAGATTATTAAATATAACCCAAATCTTACAAAATTCCTCTATTAGTATATTAATAATACGCGTAGGTGAACATCTTTTGCACACCTGATGATTGACAAAATCCTGTATCAGCAGACAGCATTAAATTTTCGGTCACCGGCATAATTTTCTGCTCATCACTGCTTCCATCACCTGTTGAATTCTGTTCATAATTTTCTTCCTTATCAGATGAGGAAGAAGAAGTGAAAGCTACCTTCTTTTTTAAGTTACTCTTTTTACTTTCTTTCATCGACCCTCTTTTAATCTTCTTCTTAGTATCTTCATAGGACTCCTCATCAGAAGAGGATGAGTCATTCTGTTCTTTCTTGGTGATTTTCTTTTTGTGACTTATTTTTTTCTTTTCTTTTGTTTCAGTTTGTTTTTTACTCCGCACAGCGTCTTCAGAAAAACTCTCCTCTTTTAGGGGAGATTTCTCAGCATCAGAGGATAAATCAAGCTGTACTCTTTTAGATACTCTCTCTCTCAAATTCCTCCTTTGCTTTTCTTTAAGCACTGGTTCATTTTTAGTTTTGTCATTTTCAGAAGAATTGCTACTTCCTTTCTCTGGGGATGACTTTTCAACATCAGAAGAGGAATCATCTTGTTCTTTCTTGTAACTTTTCTTTTTCAGTTTTTCAGATTTCTTTGTTTTGCTTTCTGATCCTTTTTTATTCTTGAATCTGTCTTTTGGAGAATCAAAATCATGCTTTTTCTTTACAGATTTCTCAGTACTCTCTGAAGAAGAATCCTCCTGTGCCTTTTTCTTTTTCAAATCCTTGCTCTTCTTAACTTCAGTCAGCTTTTCACCTTTAGGACAACTCTCCTCTTTCTCCAGTAAAGACTTCTCAGCATCAGAAGACTCATTGTGCTCTCTCTTTACAGTTAGTTCTTTTAAGTCTGTGTTTGTCCTTTCCTTAGCAGCTGACCCCTTACTGATTTTTTTATCTTTAGAAGAATGATTAACCTCCTTCTCTGGGGAAGGCTTTTCAGCATTGTCATCTGGGGAAGGCTTTTCAGCATCGTCATCTTTGGAAGATTTATTTCTCTCTTTCTTCAAATCTTTCTTTCTCTTACTACTTACTTTTTTCCTCTGCTCTTCTTCAGAGGAATCATAACTATCTTCTTTTCGTGAGTATTTTTTCTTAGCTTTTTTTGCAGACTCAATTTTACTCAGGATTTTTATTTCTTTTTCTAACTCAGAATCATAGTTTGAAGAATCTGAATAGTTCTGTCGTTTCTTTTTAGCAGCAGCGGAATTTTTAGCTGATTTGCCTCTTTTAGCATCTAAATCTGAGCCAGAACTGGAGCTTTTTCTTTTTCGTTTTCCATTTTCATCCTTTACTGGTGAATTGTTTAGAAAATTTGAAGTCTTCTGATCATTTGTTGGTGCTTCACTATTGCTATCAATATCTGAAGAACTGTGACTCATCATAGCTACTTCTTTAAGAACAGCTGGCATCTCGTCAGAATCTGAGCTCTGATCTACTACATATGGCTTTTTTGATTTACAAAGTTTATTAGGGCTAGGACCATCAACAGTACTGTCAGATGAATTTCTTTTATCATTTTTCCTACTTGGTTGCTTTGAGGACTTTCTCTTACGTTTTTCGTTACACGTGTCATTGCTATCTTCTTCTGAATTTGACGTTGAAGGACTGATGTCTGCTTGGCGTCTCAGAGGTGTGGTCTTCACCCGCGGTGATCTCCTGAGATCAGATTCCTCTGCAAGCGAGACAGTGTCATTCTCCGTAGAAAGTTCACTGCCAGCATTACGATTTTGTTTTACAGAATCACGTTTTTCTGCTCTAGGTACTTTACCAGCATCCTCACTTCCCTTCTCTAGATTGCCATCTTGATCTTCAGTTTTAACTGTAGATTCTGAAAGGGAAACAGGAGTCAATTTTACTATCAACTCTTTTGTTCCTTTAGCTGATGATTTTAACTTAGTACCACCTTTAGTATCTTTCATAGGAGTGTTCAGTTTTGTATTTGAATTTAGAGTCTCGTGATCTGTTCCTGTATTTCCATTGTCTGTCTCATCTGATGTAACCTGAACCTCCATAGCAGATTCTAAAGTCTCAAAAATATCTTCAGGAACAGATGAGGGAATGGACACTATATCCATGTCTAAAGCCTCTGTACTATTAGGTTCATACTGAGGTTCGTCATTTCTGCCAGAGCTTTTATCTTCACCAGAAGTACGTTTGTTATCTGCTTGTTCCACTGTTGGAACACTTTGATCCATGGGCTCGCTGTCAGGCCGTTCTGATACAACTTTTTTCTGTGTCTTTACGGCGTCATCTTCTTTTAATGCCACGTGTTCCTTTCCTTCATCTTTTTTCACCTCGTTTTTTTCTGATCTAACATCAGTTTTTTTCTCTTTGGTATTTTTATCTTTGATTTTAACATTCAAAGCTTGAATCTCCAGGTTCAGACCTTCTTCTAGTGCCAGATGAGCTTTTTTCATGTCACTCAACACAGATTTAAAAGCTTTTAATTGACAAAGTTGCACAGTTGGGCTTATTTCTACATTTTCTGCAGCATTTTTCAAGAAGCTTACAAAGCTAGAATTCAGATTTGCTGTAGTTTCAACCAGCTTTTTCGTTTTCTTAAGCAAGTCTTTTGGCACCATTAGTGCTCTGTAAGAATATGTTAGTGAACCTGAATGTGAATCATCTAGTTTTTTTTCTTCACCATTACAATTTGAATTATTTCTCTTTGGAGAAAACTTGACTGTATGGTCATATATTTTGCTTTTTTCACTGTCAACTTTGATCTTTTTTTTGTTTTGTTGTAGTAACTGTTCTAAATTTTCAAAGACACTGTCACATGCAGTGACCAAGTCCAACAAAGGCTCTGGATGGCAAATATAGCAGTGCCACTGGTTATTTTCATCCAGGATAGTCGATAGCTCCTTTCGACCCAGGTTGCGCAAAATGCACTTTTTACAGAAGGCGTTATGGCAGAAGTCACAGCAAATTAAATTTCCACCTTCAGCACACCACCTGAAATAAGACATAAGAAATATAAGAGTCTTATCTGCATACCAACAAGGTGACAAATTCGAGAAGTTTACGTATTTTTCACTGCTTGATAAAGAATTTGCATTTTAAAAATTCAGGTGATAAACAGATATCCATTAACTGAAAACATTATTAAAAGCATGACTGAAAAGCACTCAACTGACAAGTGAAAAATCAGAAAATTAAGGTATTAGATTAACACTTCACAAAGTTGAAACGGTCAGTAATATCCAAACACCGTTTCAGCACCCATTTTATTTTATTTTACAGTGAAAAGAATTAGCTTAAGTCTTTCTAGCTTTAACTGGTATATTACTACTGCGGACAAATATGGAAAAAAGAAATATACGGGTTTTGATCTATGCCTAGATTGCATAATCTTTGATAAAGACCTGAAAAGCAGGTGACAAGTAAGCTCACAAGCATCACAGACCGCACAATTTTGACTGGATTACATATGTAGATATATGGCAAAAGAACAGAGAAGTACTTTAGTACTTCAAAAGCGGGAGATACATCTGAAAAAGTAAATTTCTGTTGCTCACAAGGTTTAGAATGTCAGATTCTAACCTCAACTTTAAAGTATTTGTAAGGTAGCATGCTATTTAGTTAACAATGTGATGTCTTACAAGTGTTTACTATTGGATTTCTTTATAAAACGTTTTCTGTTAATTACCAAAATAATAATTACAAAACCCTTGGGTTAAGCATTTCTTTGTGAGAAACAACTGTTGACTAAGCTCTTATGTACTGGTCTTTATCTGTCAATAATTTCACTATAGCAAGGGGGAAAAAAAGCAAACACCCAAACCAGGAGACCTGTGGGTGTTATTTCAGTTTTTGTACACTTACCTACACTGCTCATCCATCCCATCTGAATCACGGCTAATGTCATCGCTCATGTAATACTTGTAGCAAGTCTGTAAAGAAAGAGACAGGACAAGGAATTTTTTATTAAATCTCACCTAAACTTCAGTAATTCATATGATTGCAGCATGTATTAGAAGCCAGCCATTAAAAGCAGTAGCTGCAAGGTCTCCAGCATTCTAATGTTTTTACATTTGTACCAATCTAAAACCATCCTCCACAGATATAATAGGTCCTAAACCATGACTTATTTTGATAGCTCAAGGTATATCTGAAATTTAAATACGCTGTTGTTTGATGGCTGTGTATTTGCGTATTTTAAAACATCAACTGAATGCTTCTCTTCAAATCTGAAAGTTTTTTCCATCTATTTCCTACATAAATCAACACTACATCTTCCCTGACACAATTAATCCTACATAAATTATAAATTTCACCTATATGCTCCTTATGTTAGCAATCAATCCTGTAAGGCTTTAAATAAAAAGGTCTTCAGCATTTATCTTGACGTTAACATCCAACGCTTCAATTTCCAGATGCAAACGAAGCATTTTCATGAAAAATTGGTAACGCTAAGAAAAAAAACCCCATTATCTCAGCTTGTAGTAGAAGTGGCTTCAGTTGCTGAATTCTGTAACCAAATTTTGAAGGTTTTTTTCCAGTTGCTAGTAAAGAAAGTTCTTCCAAACTTGATAGTTCTACTTTAAATAGGGATTGATACAAGCTCTTAGCTAAATTCTGTCCTTTTACCCTGTGAATCAGTGAATTTAAAATCCAGAAGAGGCTTCAGCACCTGAATTTAAAATAATGATGCCCTTTTATCTGGAACAGTTATATACCTGTTCAACTAAACAAAACAAAGAAACAATAACAATCAGAAAAAAAAAAGTAAAAACTCCTGTTTAGACACACCAGGGAACATTTATAGTCAAAGGAAAACAGCTTCTCAAGTCTGGGACCGCTCACTTAAGTAGGAAAAAAAGAAGGAAAGAACCAGGCACAGAAAGTCATGGAAGACATGGAGTATGCAAATCAGGGACTTCTGCTCCTCTCTCTCACATCAACATGTTCAATTAAGTACAAATACAGAAAATTTACGGGAAACAAGCAGTGATATAATTATCTAGCAGAGCTCACAGTCAAGGACTGCTATTGAATCCAACACCCTAAACAATTTTCAAAAATGAACCAGATTACATGTTCTCGTGATGCACGCAAGTGAAGCTGCATGTTAAGGATTTCCACGTCTAGGAACAAGAGTTAGGACTCCCATAAAGGTTGAAAACAGTTGTCTTGTAAGCTGATTTTTCTAAAGCATCTTTTATAAAAGAAATAAGCCAAAATGAATAGAAAAAACATGAGCCAGAACATTAGACTAGACGGACACGCCTGAGATCGTATGTCCACTGAATATGTAACATTAATTAGGAATTGGAGAAGCAGGAGGAGGTAAGAGAAGGGGAATGCAGATTTTGCATTGTAACACAGATCTGCATCTATCTTTAGAGATATCTTTATAAGTACAGAATCTCTGCAACTATAAAGATATGCAAGACGAGTATCTCTGTATCTCTGAAAATTAAAAGAGGTCTCCAAAACAGGAGGAAGGAATGTTTCCTTCCTCCCCTGCTCCCCACCTCTTCCCACTGCAGGTAGCTTAGGATCTAACTGAAAGCACCGTGAAACCATGTAGCTGAAGACCCAGATGCTGGTTTCAGGTTATAGACTAGACCATCATTACAGAGGCTACTATAACTTTTAAGAGTCGAGGAGCTGTACACAAATGAAACTGAGATGGCTTTGAAGCTACTTCTTTGCTTCTTATTCTGCCTCTGTTTTACATACAATGCTTTACCAGGAGATCCAGAATTGAATCTACTCTTATAATACATTAGAAGTAGGTAGAAATTTCAAACAGATCACTTAACATAAAAAATTCACTATAATTAAAGCATTAAAACTGTAAAAATAAATTACAAAGAAACCACAAAAAGTTTAACTGAGGTATAAAAAAATAGGAATATAAATTTGTAAGCTGTAATATAAATTTGTAAGCTTTTCTTTGCCTTTTTGTTTCCTGCTTTTAGTTTTCTTAATCGTAACAGTTAATGACTGAAAAGTTTATTGAGTAATAAACAAGAACTACTCCCACAAAATCCCACCAATATGACATTTCAAACAAAACCAAACAGTAGAAACTGTAGAACTGTTTACCACATACCTTACAAATAAGAACTTTCAGTGTAGGATGTCTATAGATTGAATCCTTTTGAAAATGGTTCACCTGTTGCCCACAAGCTGTACAGCTTACAATTCCATGTAGTCCTTCCTCTATAGAGAGGATTATAAACCACATATTAATTGTTTTCATTTTTATTTTTTTTAAGAAATCTGTATACACTTACTTCATTTTCTTACAATATTTTGGCCTGTTAGGTTTTTCATATGCCTTTATTACTTTACCACCCAGCATTAGAGAAATCTTTCTGTAACCACTCGCCATTTAAAGACTGAAAGAATTTTCCTCTAAGTTCTATAGTCCACTTGGGGCCAAGAGACAATTCTTTTCCTTTGAGAGACTTAACTCGGATAAACTGATCACCTGAGGAAAACACACCCAAATGAGAGTCAGCACTAAAACTCTTTCAAAGCAGCCCTCATATTCTGTACAACCTTCCTCATTTAATCTTTGTTCATAAAATACCATTTTAATTCATGTTTATATTTTAGTGTTTGTTTTACATACAGTTTTAGTTTCTCAAAGAAAAATACGGGACACTGTCACAGAAGATGCATGAAATTCTTATAACAGTACCTGAAGAAATCTTTATTCACTTTTTGTTCCCTTCCTGATGGTATGGTTTGTTGGTTTTTTTTGAAAGTACAATTTTGCTATAATACCTACGTTCTCAGGATCTTGCTGATTGCTCCCACAGTTTGGGTACCACTCTGCTGATGTACCCATTTAGGTCAAAGAAGTGTTTCTTTAATGTCAATTCCCCAATTCACTTTGAATGGTGGTGAACTTGGGGTTGGGAGGCTTGCTACATGCCAGGCTGTTAAACTGACTAATTAATACCATGAGACCATTTTGTTTTCAGCAACAGTGATGTTTTCAAGAAGGAAAATCATTTGTGAAAGCTCATACACTCAGTTCATACACTTTCAGAAACTTAATTTGGGATCAAGCAGATAGAGGTCTGATACTGGATCACTTAACTGTGACTTGTCCTTGCTGTCATGTTCACTAAGTAGTATAAGGAAATTAATTCAAATGGTTAGTTTAATGGTTACAGTCTGAGTACAGACTATATATATATATTATTTTTTTTTAAATAATCACTACCGCAGATTTAGAACCAAGCACCAACACCACAGTGTTAAGGAACTGAATGGACATACTCGAGACACAATACAAGCTGCTAGCAATTTGCTATTAAAGCACTATCTCAAATAGCCTACAGGCCAGTAAGAACAACCCCTGCAATACACATCTACAGTTCAGTGAAAATAGCAAGTCTGAAATTTTGAATACAAGATTTGTTGTTTTCAAATTCAATGCATGCATGATTATATGTACTGTGAAGCTCATGGACTTGCAAAGCACTCTTCTGACCTCAAAAACACCTCAAACGCCTGCTGGTAAATCTCAAATAAACACATCCATCATATTGTACTACTTGGAAAAAACTACCACATTCTGTTATACCAAGCAGCACAGAAGCCTACCCAGGCTTTGACAAACATCACAGCCCTTAAACGGGTGTAAGAATGACAGAGGGTAACAGCCAACTGAGGGAGAACGGGCTGTTCACAAGTCCCAAGCCACTTTCCCCTTCTCTTCAATTTTAAAGGGAAGGCCTACTGCCTCCTTCCTAAAATCTGCAAGTTGGCACCAGAAAAAAAAAAAAAAGAAAGATGATTTATGAGGCAAACTGCTGTAAACCATGTTACTACTACAAATGATGACAATCCAAAGAAATTAAACAACTACTAATTCATTAATACCAAGAAAATACTTCCTTCAAAAACATTCCTAACTATGTGTTTATTAGCAAATATACAACCACGAGCACTCTGCAACATAAAACTTGAAAATAAGGACTGACACAACACCTCTTATAGTCTTGAATAAGAGCATTTGGACGCTAGGAAGGCAAGTTCTATTACTACTACTATTTCAAATATAAACAGGACATATAGCTCGTAATAAAAATGAGAACATGCATTCCTCAAAGAACAATATATGGCATTTTTTATTTCACTGTTATTATTTATTTACTTGCACCGAGTAAGTATAGAATTCAGTATCTCAAGTATTTGGGACTACAGGCTTACCTGCTTAAACCAGTAAAGCTTAACTTTGTATGTGCACAGATTCGGTACCTCATTCTAGCAGCAAGCGAAAGGTAAGTGCCACTCCATCTAACTAGACTGGCTGCCTGCAGGTGTACAATAAATGGATCTGCTCCGTCTCTTCTGTGCACATCACAAAACAAAACTGGTTTGACACATTCCTAATTCAGCTGCTCTTGAGGAAGACTGCGGTCATGTCCCTCGCCTGGCTACCCTTCCTGGTCTGGAAACGGGGACAACGCAGCTGCAGGCAGTACCTATTCCATTTCCCTCAAAGCTGACAGGAGCTTAGCAAATGTACTGGAGAGCTCTAAAATCAAGTCAGAGATTGTCAGCACTGACACAGATATAGCTGAGCTTGCCCTAGACAAAGGTATGGCTTAAACAAACTCTTGATGTCCCTTCCAAAATTATTATCTTATGTCAGGCATCAGTACATGAGTAGCCAGTCCCAAGGAAGGCCTGCAAATTCCCTAGGCATGGAGGAAGCATTGATCTGACATGCTCTGGGTGGTCCTGCTTTGGCAGGAGAGTTGGACTAGATGATCTCTATGGTCCCTTCCAACTCTAAAATTCAGTGAAATTCAGTGAAATTCAGTGAAAGCAGGCTGGAAGGGAAGCTCATATGAATTGTCCCGGGGGTGCAGACACAGGCCACAAAGCACAAGAGTCTTATCTTTTCAACACTATACCCCTGAAGATTTCTTTTGGACCTCTTGTAAAATTGTTGCAAACACAAATGGAAAAAACATTCCTGTAGACTGAACAGGACATCTTGCATGAAGAGAACAAACTGAGTTTCACAGATTAATAATTTAGAGAAAACATCAATTCTTGAAATGTGATTAAAGTCACGCATGAACCCATATCTATGCACAAGCACATTTCCACACAGCCCTTCAACCACAGCTGGAGAAATAGCACTTATTAAATTATAGTAACACTTTAAAAGACAGCAAGGCTCTCAAATGATACAATGGGAAGAAAGAATAGTGTGTACAAGAGCTGTTTGTCTGAATATCCTGGGTAATGCTGTAGGTGTGTGAACTAAGATACTGCTAGTAGTATTAACAAAAATATCTGCCTTCTTATTGGCTACTTTACACATAATCCTCCCGCTCCTTTACTTTTTTGAAACAAATGGGATGAAATTCTGTTATCACTGCTATCTATCTAACTTCTTGGTTTTAGCAGCAGCTATGGAAAACCAGCTGGCACAGCTGGTTAATAATCCTTAGAATGGGCCACTGGTAGGGAATTTCCCACAATTTAAAAACAAACCAAAAAAGTCTTTGAATTGCTAGTGGTTTTAGGCTTCTTGTTAGCTCACTGATTGATGATATGCCTCTACATGTCCCTGCTCAAATATGGTTGCTTTCTTGGTGAGTCAGTGAATGTTCCCATATCAATTATGTTCCAATATAACTCCTTAAAAAAAGGGATACCTGTAACACCTCATCACAACCAAGCAACTGTTCTGAATACAAATCAAGAATGGTCCATATGGAGTACCTAATGATGCATCCTATAGCTACCGAAAATGAGAACTTTAATGAGAACTAATCTTAGCTTTCACTGCTGCATTGCAGGGGCAGCAGTGGAGGCTAATTTCAGCCAGCTAGAATCTTTAATGAACAAAAAGCCAGAAGAGTGGAGGCATTTTTAGGATAATTTATTAGAAATATGAAAAATTTTTAGATGTACCAAATGTGGTCATGAGCAACAATTTAAACCCGTTTTAATAAATGTTTTAAATTGTATTTACCTCCACGCTTTTTGGGAGCTTCAGGTTTCATTTTAACAGTATTTCTGCTTCTAAATTCAGGCCCTTTAAAATCATCTTTGTCTTCATTCAGCACTGGCTCAGGCTGTACAACCACTGTACCTAGAATAATTTTATTTAGAAATTGGAAACCATTACACATCCAAATGAAGTGCAAAAGTCCTGTTTAAATAAAAGCCAACATAGTACCTTAAAAAAAAAAAAGTGCAATCTGTTGACTAAAACTCAACAAAATTTTGAATGCACAGATCTTCACAGGAAAAAAACAAAAAAAAAAACCAAACGAAAACCAAAAGTGAAACCAAAAAGCACCACCACACACTTGAAACTACATCTGTTTTGCAGCTGTAGGACAAAAGCCAAAAAGACTAAATGGGCAACGAGGAGTAAATTCTGCTCTCTTTGCCCTGATGTGGTACATGCGGAACAGGACTATCATACTGCTGGGTGTGTGTAGCACAGGAATTTGTAGTGCAATGCTACAAATAAATAACTTTGGTTAGGTCACTTAAATCTACCATGAGCCTTAGAGTAACTACTCTTTTCTCTCTCCTTCCCCCCTTCTATGCAGTTTCCCTCACTTGAAGTTATTTCATGAAAAAGCAATAGAATAAAACCTGCTTTGTCTTTAACAAAATTCAGAAATACATTTTTTTATTTAACGAGAGGAGTACTAATCAAAATTATCTTTCCTACTCAAGAGCTCAATTTTCATATTTTTGTTGTGAGGACACTGGAAATAATCTTACATTCTGAAAAAATAGTTTTAAAGTGACTGCTTTAAATACTGCTACCCATACTGTAAACAGTAGCAGTCCCTCCAATTTTTTCTGTAACTTTCATAGGTAAGAAATGGAAGAGATTATTAAAATTCACACTACAGTTATGAAGAGTGGGCTGTAGGCTTATAATATTAACTACTTTAAAAGGGTGCTTAAAAATAGATTCCCCTGCAGATTTAGTTTTGCTTCTGTTGATGTAATTGTTAATAATCTCAAAGACAAAACAGCATAATAAATGAGACTTAAAAGTGACAGTTTGAGACCCCCCCAAAAAATAGAAATAAATTATTTCCTGTTTCATGTTGGTTTTATAGCGATGCCAGTAGACACTCGAAATTAAGCAACCAGCACATCCTGGTGTACTGACAGATTAAAGTATGCTGGGTTAAAAACTAAAGGTGCTTGGTTTCCTCTTTTAAATGCGTGCACAGGGGCTGTTTGTGTGTGTGTTTGTGCACAAGCTTGTGTGCTTATGCATAAAAACCAACAGGACCTAAGACAGGCATTTTACTAATACACGTGCATTCTACTTAATTATTTATGCTGCATCAAAATCTTGGCTAATTCGCTGGATTCAGAAACACAGACAGAAATTAACTACCTTTAGGCAAGCTTTTCATATCAACATCGTTTTCTGAGTTTTCATTTGAAATATCTTCATTTACAGTTTCATCTAAGGTTTGTTCATCATCTGATCCAACATATTTTGTTACAACTGTAGGTTTCCTGCATAAACAGAAAAAAAATCATACCATAACAAACATTACATATTGCAATACATGTAAGTCTGGTGCTTTGTAAGCAAAACATTGTATTAATACACCATTCCCAGTTTAACATGCAGCACAAAGAGAACACATAGATATTAGCAAACGACAAAAAAGAGCTTGGCAGAAAAGATGCTTGCAAGGAAATAAAGGCAATGCAGAAAGAAATGAAAAAGCTGACTGTTGAATAAAAAGACCAGTTGCCAGAATTTCACACAAACAAAACTGAACCCATTAAAATGAATGAATTTACCATGTCAAGGCAGGGAGGAAAAAAAGAAAAAAAATAACATTGAGCATAATTTTCTGTAGTCTGAAGGTAATACATGAACTACTGCAGGATACTGTTTTTGTCAGTATCAGGCACAGTATGATAAACGTATGAGTGAAAATACCTTTAGTGATAGACAGGGAGCAAAAAGGCAAGATGGTAAAAATAATATAAATTAAAAGAGTTCAGTAGAACACTGGATTCAGAAGATGAGGGAGAAATTAAAGCCAAATATAAAAACACACTTGCTAATATGGAATCAAGACAAACAGAAATTATTTTTATTTTCCAAACCAACCTTTTTGAACGCGATGATCCTAAGGATTTGGATCTTTCTGAAGAACTACTGCCCTAAAACCAAGAAAAAAATTAAAAAGTCAACACATTTGTGACCAATTGACCTGTCAATAAAAGCAGTTTCTTACATTCTTACATTAACTACATCAACTGGAACACACTGCAGAAGTCACCAATGCTCTTACGAAAAAAAAAAAGGCAGGAAAACCATTAACAAAAAGTGACACGCAATTTCAATAGTCATGCCAGTTCAGTTAAACTAAATCTACGGAGCTTCAGACTCTAAGAAGTCACTATTCCATTAAAAAAAAAGATTTAAAAACAGGTGTCGCCAAACTCTAAGGTAAGTCACTAACTCTCACTAATCTCCCTCCCTCTGCATATATCTTAAAAGAAATTAAGAGAGGGCACTGTCATAATTTCGGACATTCAGAGAGAAACACTGCACGTATCTCAAGCACCGAGTCTTCATGAAATTGAGGACATTCTCTCCTTGCAGTTCTCACCTTGCAGTACATACTGGAAATTCTCTCAGCTTTCTGGAAAACGGACTGAGAATGGCTCATGACCACTGGTCAGCCCTAATCACAAAGAACTCTGGGGCCTCCTGCTCTGTGTGCCCTCACTGTAATGTTAACTAACATGGAAGAACTGCCCAATTCGCACATACCCACCTACCTCTAAGCTGCTGTGCATTTTCACTTTTTTGCAATTCACCGGGATTCCTCACAGCACTTAGTGCTGCAGTACCTTATGCCTGTCTATGAATGATTTTCCCACTGTGTGAAGAAACCACCACCTTTTCCGACATAGATAGACGTGGAGGGTTGGTTTTTGAAGGCTGGGACTAGGGAGCTATTACCAGTAAGCACCCAAGAATTGCCAGCAGAATGCAGACAGCTGTTATCTGGCTCATATGCCAGAAAGGTCTGATTGTCTTCACAGAAAAACTGATTTTTAAGATATGCATGCATATCATAACTAGGTTTGGGCAGTATCAAATAAATACCCGAATTTACTGCAATAAAGGCAAACTAAGGCAGGACGCTGGCACTTGTGTTTCCTCTACATATTAACATAATGTATACCAGAATGCTTCCAACAGGAGAGTAGATATTAGTAAGACACACCACATGATAAATGTCTGTGACGTATACAAAACACAACATGAGCAAATTTTTTCTATGTGTAATAAAGATCCTGTATCTCCATCTTTTTCTTTTTTAAAAACAGAAGCATATTTGCGTAAAAGGACAATTAAGTGCCTGCTGTTATGTGAGTAACAGGGTGTAAGTTAACAGTAAGTTAACAGGGTGTAAGTAAATACGAGGCAGAGAGCAATTCTTTTAAACCAAAAATAAGTAAGAGTCTGTTTACACGTGAGACAAAGAACAGAATAAGGATAAAAGAAAACTGAATTTCTTTAAAAAGAAAAACTCACTTTGCAATATACTCAATCTGAATCAATTAACAATACTTGCATTTCTTAACAAAAATGCAATTGCGTACCTCAGGTAAGTAAAACCTAACTCTCTAAATTCTGTTACAGACAGTTTTCCCAAGAATTATTGTGCATCAGAAAGACAATGCAGTTGTCCAAGTAAATTTGTGTATTTCAGTAATTTAGGAATAAAGAAGGTGGAGGGGAGGAGGAGAAACAGGATTGCTTGCATATGCCTAAATCAAAGTGAGTTATCATTCAAAATTTAAAACTTAATTTAAAATATATTTTAAAATATCTTACAACTAATGCTTCTACTCAGCAGATATGGTGACATTTACTGCAGGGTTCTGAATATTCTTTAAGTATTTATTGTAAAAGCAAAGCGAACTCAGCATTTTCTATACTAGCCATTCTGCACTAGCATGCAACTAAAATTCAAAAGCATTTTTATTCCTACCTCTTCTCTATTGTTCTCCATTGAAGCTGGACTACTTCTAGGTTCTCTACTTTTACCTGTGGAGAGAAATTAAAGAAATACAATAAAATGCAAGAAATACTAGAAGTTCTTCACATTTTGTCATCACATTGTTTAAGTTTCACCAGTGTGACTAAAGATGACTGTGACTTTCAGAGATGAACTGTTGCACAATAAAACATGGCCCACTGAATGGTATGCATTTTACAGAAATCATTTAGAAATTACTTTCATTAAATTGCTGATAGGCTAAAAGACAGCCTTCCAAGTGGTGAAGAAATATTGAAGAAATGGAAGTGTAACTGTATATGCAGAAATAATACTGTTAGCACATTTTTTTAAATCTCTAAGAGGTTACTTTAAGAATTTTCTCTTGCACATCTTGACATTAAAAACAAAATATTAAATCTGGGATCATGGAACCACAGATAAAAATCCCATTTGATGCAGGACATGACAGAGATGTCCCATTTCTCCATCTAGGGAACTGTGGAATATAAAACCTAAAGACATGTAACCTATTAATATCTGTTCCACCCACAAGTCCAGGCAATGGAAGGGAAGGTTTCAAACCCAGTGATTCAATGATACGTGTATAACGTTGCTCAAGAGGCTTAGTTATAGTAATATTTTAATAGATGCACTACTATGAAACACAAGTAGAGTGGTAATTACAGGACACGTATCATGATCATCAGTGATTTTAATATAAGATTGCTAGCACTGCAACTTACTATGTCCTTACACTTCAGTTTTGGGAAAAAACCACCTATTTTCTTTTAGAATCACAGAATGGTTTGGGTTGGAAGGGACCTTAAAGATCATCTAGTTCCAACCCCCCAGCCACAAGCAGAGACACCTCCCACTGCACCACAGTTTAGTTTATTATTTTGCTGAAATATCACATGAATAATTTCTTTTTCCTATGTTAACAGTTCAGTTTGATGGTGACACAAGGAAGTTAGCACCACATGGCAGCAGACTCTCAAGACAAAATATTAAAAGAGAGTAACTGCCCACCAGAAAACCCACGTATGTTTATTACTTAGGACAATAGGAGTTTGAAAATACATTCCGTAACACAGGCAACACACTCTTTCTCCTGTACTCTATCACTTCAGCACAACATTTAGCTCATTAAACAGTAGAGACTGAAAGGTTTTCCACTCGTATCCAGTCCTAGCTAAACCAGAAAACAGATTTAACCTAGTAAATTTGGAAACAAATTTTATTGAGTAGTTATGAAATATTTTAACTTTTTATGACTGTAATCAAAACAAAATGTTTGAAATTTGTTACTTCTAACCTGTAAGTAAAAATTTCTAATACCAAATTTGACCTAGGTGTTTTTCAGAGGTATTATTTTCTTTTCAAACGTCTCCAAATTACCTGTAGAAATCTTTTTCAAATAATTATGAAAACATAATATCCAGAACTTCTTTCACAAATACAAAGACTGTAAAAGCTTAACATCAGCAGAAAAAATAAGATACTAGCCTTACACATTCAGGAAAACTGAACAAGGCACCCCTAGCAGAGCAAATACATGCATGTTTGCATCTCATGTTTAATAGAAGGTACATTACCAGTAGCATTAGCTTTTTTCACATTTAGAAAAGATTCAAAACTAAAAGAAATATTGTGTGAAAGGCCTACTATATATTTATTAATGTATTACCACTTAAATCACATTAGGACTTTGCATAATTGCCCCAGTGAACTGTGGTATAGTGAAGTAACAACACAAAGTTATCTGACTTTAAAATCATATATATGTTGAAAATAAAAAAAATAAATAAAAGTGTATTTTTACCTATGGTTTTGTTTTTAGATAATGCTGGAGGAGAGTTTGCGTCCTCAGATTCTTCTGATGATTGAGCCAGGAAGTCATGAAGTTTCTGCACCAATGTATTCAACTTGCTTTCACTGTTAAAATACAAATAAAACTTGAAGTTACTTATGTATCTCACTCAAATTTAGCAAGTTTGAAAGAAATTATGTTAAATCTTAATTAATAAATACCTAAAAAGAAACTCAGTTATTGCTTATTATTGCATTTGTTTCTGCAAGACAACATTAAAGCAAATAAAAACCATACAATTTTGTTAAACTCCAAGTAGAAGAATAGGTGCAGCCTTATTGACATGAAAGCACTAAGGACTCTGTTAACAGTAATAGCAAAAAGCCTATTTTAAATAGTTTCTACTATTTTAAATAGTTTTTGCTGTTTAAAATTATTTACAAAATTCAAGAAAGTCTGAGTAGCAATGCTGCTATGACATAGAGAAAAATTAAGATTCTACTTTCTGAGAAGCTGAACAGGTAAAAATAGCAAAATCTGTATTTTATCACCAGAAATGTAACCTTTTGGGATATAAACCACTAGAAATAGCAGAATTTCACTTACAACCTTAGAAACAAACAGGTCCGTTGAGTGTGACAGATCTACACGCTTATGCAAAGCTTCTATTAAATCAGCCATGTACACTTATACTGGGTATCCTGCATTCATTTTGTCAAAAGCCAACCACGTAGAATCAGATCATTTCTTGTTTGTGTAAGTATTCTTAATTAATTTGTAAAAAAAATATTACCCGGGGAATTTTCACTAGGTCGTTTTCGACAGCAGGAACTGTTAGTTTTGCCTTTTTACTGTAATGAGTATACAAAGAACACCTTTATTCTATACTTTTGTTAAAAGGCTACACTGCTTCATAATCTACATGTTATTCCCTTTCATTGTACATCATTTATTTCAGATCTTCTCCTCCCAAAGCTTTTACAGTTTCCTGGGACAAGTGCCTTTCCCCAGCTGCAGGGACACTGCCTGAGGCCAGGGGCAGGCAGGCTTTCAGACCCGCTGTGTCCAGAGCTGTCACTCTCCACTGTTTGTCACTGCTGCCCTCTGGAGCTATCAGTGCTCCCAAATCTGCCAGCTGATACGCCTGAGTCATCACACCTTATCTCTTACTACATATGGGCTTTCAAACTGCTGAACCACGCTACGCCCTTCGTAAATTAACCCGGCTAAAGGATACAGGCTTCCATCCTTTTCGCTTTTTATCTCCCACTTACTTTCAAAAGTCTTCTCAGAGCAAGAAGTAAGATTTTCTGTCCCTGTTTTACAGGTTGTCAGAACTTTTGAGTATTTATCAGAACTCAATCCGCTCACCTTTGCCATCTCTACTATTTCTCTGAACACATCAATTTATTAACTTCTAACTTTCAATTTAACTGTTATTGCTAAAAAAAAAAAAAAAAATCTCCTGTTTTATAAGAAGGACACGCAGGTGAGTGCTCTCTTGAGCAATGACTGAAAGAGTTTCACCATATTAACGCCAATGATTACTTAAACCAGTGAAAACAACCACACATAGACCAGCATAAAACATCCATTTAAAGAAAAAAAAATCAAACCTGTAATTTCTTTAAATCTTCTGAAGTACTTAAAACAAAATAGCACTTTGTAATGGAAAGATTCTCTGCATGAGTAAAGGACGCTCTTCTTTCGAGACTACCCACATACCATCACTCACTTGAGCAACTTTAAAGGAGTGTAACAATGTCTCTTTTACTCTCAAGTGTATCTTAAAATTTTTCTCTCAATCTGTTTAAAAGTCCTTCTCTCTAATTACTGGACTCAAGCTGCTACACAACTGCCAGTCCTCTAAACTTGGGCTTTTCTCTTCATCATGGGTGGAGGGCATCCTTGGAAAACATTACAGAAGATGAAAATGGTACACTTCAGTTTTAACAGATTGCATGCTCTACTTTAGAAAGGAGATTCAATGACAATTTATTCACATTAAGTTAAAAAATTAAAGAGTTGTTCAAAATTATTTGATAGTAAAAGTACATAAAGAGATTTTATATCCATTCCAGATGGTCTGAAGAACTAATGCACATTTAAAAAGGCTGCAAAAAAGTACATTTTTTGGTAGTAAAAAACCCACATGTGGAATTCTGCTCATTTAGTTTATAAATAACTTGTTTTGGTAACAACATTTTAGAAAAGAAAATGAGTTATAAAATTATTGTTCTCAAAACAAATTCAGAATAGTATGCATGTGTCTTTGTGAATAACATTTGGAACATAATCTACTGCCATTTATTAACCCTTATACTAAATAGCCTAAAATTATCATTTTCAGATGAAAATGTTCATGCCGACAAACAACAACCAAAAAAATAATCTGCAAACTAATATTAAAAAGTCTTCTCAACTTGCTTTTCCTCTGGATTATTCAGCATTTTTCACCATAAGCCTGTAATAAGGAATACCAGGTCAAATGTAAGTAAAGGTGTTACACTTACTGTACTTCACCACAAAGACATTTAAATTTGGGGCAGTCTATTACCTGTTTTTGTACAAAAGTGATTTTATGTCATGCTTTTACAGTTGAAAATATATTATCTATAATATTTTTTAAAGCTTCTACTTCAAAATCCGTATTCTTTGTAATATTTTAATAGACTCACCCACTATTAAATTTATAACAATCTATAAAATGTGCATTTAAAAAAAAAAAAAAACAACATAGAAGCCTAAAAATTTAGGACCATCTCAGAAGCACTAAGTGAAACAAGCAGTCTCCCTCTACTATATAGCAACAGTCCCTACACTTTCTACTTGAGTTTGCAGGCTTGCACATTCTAAGCAAATGGTTTCACCACCAGTCTAGAGCTATTTCAACACCGTTTAGCCTAATTAAAACAAGAAAGAAAGGAAAGGTGTCCTACTATTATTGGTTTCGCCATGAACCTGATTTGTGACCTTGGGAAACTATCTTGTAAGAACACCGTTTCTTACCCAAATTCAGAGCAAGTGCTATAATCTTAAACAGCAAACGCCTGGCCCTTACTAGGATTAAAAAAAAGTACAGAAAAGGCAAACCACTTTATTAGGTTAAATGATTCTACAAATCAATAGACTATATAAGGAGAAATTGAAGGGATGGGTAATGTTCTAATCTAAACACAACACACTTGATTCAGTCTGGTTGTCGACTGCTGTCCCCTTCTACGTGTTTACCCCTATTGGGTTTGCATGGCCAGGTTCTGGTAGCAGGGGAGCTACAGGGGTGGCTTCTGTGAGAAGATGCCAGAAGCTTCCGCCATGTCTGACAGAGCCAGTGCCACCCGACTCCAAGATGGACCCACCACTGTCCAAGCAATGGACACACTGAGCCTATCAGCGATAACGATAGTGCCTCTGGGACAACATAGTTAAGAGGTGAAAAAAAAAAACACTGGGCAACAGCAGCCGGGAGAGAGGAGTGAGAATGTGAGAGGAACAACTCTGCAGACACCAAGGTCAGTGAAGGAGGGGGAGGAGGTGCTCCAGGCCCTGGAGCAAAGATTCCCATGGTGAAGTAGGCTGTCACCCTGCAGCCCACAGAGGTCCGCGGTGGAGCAGAGATCCACCTGCAGTCCATGCAGGACCCCACACTAGAGCAGGTGGATGCCCAGTGGAAGCTGTGACTCCCTGGAGGGCCCATGCTGGAGCAGGCTCCCAGCAGGACCTGTGGAGAGAGGAGCCCATGCTGGAGCAGGGTTGTTGGCAGGACCTGTGACCCCATGGGGGACCGAGTCTGTTCCTGAAGGGGCCCGTGTTGAAGAAGTTCATGGTGGACTGTCTCCTGTGGGAGAGACTGCATGCCGGAGCAGAAGAAGAGAATGAGAAGGAAGGAGCAGCAGAAACATGTGATGAACTGACCACAGCCCCTATTCCCAGTCCCCCTGCGCCGCTTGCCAGGAGGAGGCAAAGAAATCAGGTGTGAAGTTGATGCCAGGAAGAAGGGAGGGGTGGGAGGAAAGTGTTCTAGAGTTTGATTTTATTTCTCATTATCCTACAGTGATTTTATTGGCTATAAATTAAATTAATTTGGAATTATACTGTGAAACTACATGAGAAAAACCTTGTTATTGCGTTCAGTTTCTATCTACTTTCTTCAGACACTTCAAAAACACAGGTGGGGGATGTCCCAGTTATTGTTAACATCTGGAAGAACAGTTTTAAAACTGTATTTTCTTTAAACAAATTAATTTCTAATTCTTACACAGGATCCTACCAACTTTTAGTCTAAATAAGTGCCCCTCATCTGAACTTCAAATGGCTCCTGAACGTCGGTGAAACACGAGTTCTTTCCAGCTTTTCATCTCTGTCAATGTTGACAAATACACTTTTGCAAAATGTTTCTTATCTTAAATACTCACCTTCTGTTAGTTCAACAACACTTGCCTAAAATTTTTCTATGCTTAAAGTTTTAAAATAGTTCAAGGGCACAAGTTTTTTTAAATTCATCTTTACAGTTGCTTCAAGTTAAGTCCCAAACATTTTTCACTTTTGAAGTTGAAATGAAACACTGCAGAACAACAAGTATTAAGCAGACAAAATTAAACAACCCTTAGAAAAAATAAATAAATAAAAATAAAACCAGATGTGCTTTTGAACTGCCAGTCTGTAGACTACTATCCTCTGCTTCAGACCGTACACCTATGCAAACAGCAGAAATCCGACAACCCACAGCAAAAGTTTGGATGTTTTAACTAAGACAGTGGGAAGAGGAGGGGAAAGAAAAAGACTATGCCTACATTAGAACACAGGAAGGTTTGGTGCTGATGACCCAATATCTATGCTACATATTTTTCAGTAGGTCAAACTAGGTGTACTCTGGTTCTGTAGACTGAACAAGCACTAACAGTTGGAGCACATCAAGAATGCTGAAGCACATCTTTCAGCTTAGTTCCACCCAAAAGGAATCCAGTTCGTGCACTCCAAGCATGCCCTGCGTTATCGACAAAACTAATAAGCAATGACAATCCAGAGACTTCTTTCAAAAATGCACTTCTTAATTCAGATTCTAATATGGATGAACCTAAAGTTCTGAAGGAAACTGCAACATATTTTTCTGAAGTGTTTTTATGTCCAACGTGTTACAAACATGATCATCTTTTCCAATTACTGTTTTATAGTAAAAAATGTGAAATTGACGTAATTTAATTAAATGTACAATTTCAAAACTTGTACTAGGCATCCTTTTTTTTTCCCCCCTCAAAAAATGCATCATTTCTTTTCGTACGACCTAAGGTTTGATATAACCAGGCCAGTGTTCTGTCACCTTAAAATCTTCATAGAAGTTTTTCCTGATGAAAAGGAAAGTATAAGACTTCCCTCAATTCAAAGATTTCAGTTACAAGAGCAGAGCCTACGTAGTCATTTTGTATGAAATGTGTCAATATTGCGACTGAACACACGTGAATGAAACAGCTTAAGAATGTTGGAAAGAGTGAAAGATGATAAAACCTACAACAGAATTTGCTTATTTTCTTATGTCTAATCAGAAAAGAAGTAGATATACCTGCAATATCCTAAGCAGCCTGCTGCTCTCAGAAAAAATACGTAACCAGAAAATAAAATCAGTCTACCATTTTATCAGCTGAACAAGTAAAACAGAACACTTCCTAGTGGATGTTTTTTAACACAACAATAGTTTTCCAAGGGCAAAGCAACCCGATATTGTACAGCCCAATCAGATTAATATTTTATAAATTACTTATACACCAATTACATGCCAAAATAAGTAAAGCTTTACAATCACACAATCTGTTCAGGTTGGCATGAACCAGCTCTACTGCCAAAGGATGCATATCCTCACACCCTGACACACATATCTGGTGACACTCACACTTTCGGTTCTCTCCTTCCTCTTCTATTTCAATACAAGTATTTGTTTTGACCTATGCACAGAAGCTGATCCATATTAAAAGTAGGCATTTCTTCTAATAAATCTAGATAATTTCCCTAATCCAGGTCACTGGTCATTGGTATGAATGTTTCTGCAAGCAGAGGTGATGACATCCTGAGCAGGGGAGGAAGGGACTGTAACTTCAGCGCCAGCAATACACTGTGTGAGCTTGAGCTATCCCACAGAAGCAAAATTAGTTGGTCAGGTAAACAACACCAAGCATCCCAGAATCATTTAGGTTGGAAGAGATCTCTGAAAACCCCCGAGCAAAAGCAGAGACAGCTACAGGAGGTCACCCAGAAATACATCCAGTCAGGTTCCGAGTACCTCCACAGATGGAGGCTCCACAACCTCTCTGGGTGACCAGTTCCAGCGTTTGACCATTCCCACAGTAAAAAAAGTTCTCTCACATTTAGATGGAGCTGCACCACATTACACGTACTAAATCAGATACAATCAGAAAGGACCTGAATACCCAAGCTCTGATTGAAAAGAGATGCACGCATCTATCACTTCATCAAAGATTCTATGCTTAACACTTCATTAACACAAATTCATTCTCTCACTTTGTTTAGAAGTGACTTTAAATCCACAGAGGCTTAATCAAGCAATACCACCCAGTTGAAGACACTGGATGAAGTAACTTCGGAGCTTAAGTACAGCATAACAGGTTCAGACAAGTAAACAGAACTATTTTCCTCCAGACACTCAAGGGGAATGAAAAAGCAATGGTTAAAGTCACTAAGAGACCCTTTATTCTGTTCAAGAAAGATTACACAGTTTCTTTTTGTTGAGATGGTAGGCAAACAACAGTATCAGGATTTGGGTAGGAGTTACCATGCTTCACTAAAAAGTAAAAAATTCTTTGCTTTTTAACCTGTTTCTTTAATGGAAGCTTAAAAAGAATTCAAGGGAAAAAAAAAAAGCTAAGACATAATCTCATTGTTAGGTTGGCTTGAATGCCACAAAGAAGTCTGTAAATTTGATGGCAAAACAATCTGGATGCTGGAAAAGACTGATTGAAGTCAACCACTGGAAAATCTAAACACAGTATTTCACCTTCATGAAACAAAAATCATGGCTAAGTCAATACATTACTACTGTGATTCAGGAAAGGAAGCTCAAACTAGCGTATATAACATTCAAGCCAGAAAACTGCATTTAAAAAGCTTAAAGATGCTTTGTTTAAAGGCAAAAAAAGGGGTCCACATCCAATAGCATCATGTCCCTCTAAAACTGCCTTCTCGTTTGCTTCATTTCCCTTCTGCTTCCTGAAGTTCATCACAGATTCTCAATGAGACATCATTCACTACAAACTCTGCCTAAGAATTAAAGCGTGTCCCTTCAAGTCTCCCAGATATTTCCAATCAGGTTTGCTACAAGTTTTAAGGTTTTTAGTCCACCTGAAGCATAGTTTTTTATTTTACATGATAAAAGTCATGTCAGTTTGCTACACTGTCAGTCCTAAATTTATTGTCAATTTTTTTTTGTTTTGCTTTACATGACAGATGTTTTTGCCCAACAAGGCTTCTACAGCTGAATTTATTAAGGCCTACAGTGGGACAGACCTAATAAGATAGAAATTTCTACAACTGTGCAGCTTTCAGACTTGCAAATAAACTGCTTAAATGGCAATAAAGTTGACAGCGGTCAACAACCTGCGTAACCAAGTTCTTGATTTTTTCAAGGAACAACCTGCCAGTGACCCATCCGTGAACTGATCTACGTTTCCAAATCACCTGCAGGCGCAAGCAGAGCTCCAGTGATATGAAATGTGATTTCAGGAGCTTCAGCAGTCTCCTTAGGCTCTCCTATGCCTTATGTGCCTTATAAAAGGCACATCTAGTGATCCAATCTAAAAACGTTAACTTTGTCAGGTACTGCAGGCATTTGTTTTTATGGTGAACCCAGCATGTTTTAGTATTATTTTTGATATTTTCTTTTGGTGAGGTTTATCCATGTAAAAAGCATTAACTTTTCTTCCCTTCAAGCAGAGGGTACGAGTGCTCATCCACAACAGTACTAGGAATTTCAAGTTTCCACAATGGTAAGACCATTCTACTGCAGAGTTTGTATTACACGCCCCTTTGTGACAACAAATCATTTCATAGCAAATGAAGATACCTTCAGTCAAGCTCTACAGAGACCCTGACACAAAGTTTACAAAACCCATACAGAGACAGTATTTTACTAAAACAGAAATAATGAAGTCATTGCAGTAAGTTCCTCTCTCAAGGAATTTCATTTAATTAGTGCAAACACATTGGCTCAGGGGCACATCTGGCAGAGAAGACAACAGCAAGTCTAAGGTTTTGCTCTTCTTGGGGGAAGAGTCAAAGAATCTGCTTATGCCCATTCCACATGACTGTGTGAAAGACAGCAAACTTACACTGTACCTTCAGAGCATATGGAAGATTGCTATTGACTTTTTTCCAATTAGATTATTGTAGCATTAGACAACATGCCTCAAACTCAAACAACCCTATAACTCAGAACAAAGACATTCAGGTGACTCAAAAATGCAGAAAATTTAACAAAAATATTAAGGCCAAGTTGCCAAAATACACTGAAATTTGAAAAGTCTGAATCATTTAAAAAAAAAAAGTTTATTTTGCCAACTTAAAAAAATCCAGTATCACAGCACTGACTAGCAGGTGGTTCAAGTGAGTAAGACTCAAAACTTGTTTTCTTTTTTTATTATTATGCTTATTTTCTACAATGAATGAACCAATTGGTAGGAACAGATTCTTCCGCTTTAAAAAAAAAAAAAAAGTTTTTAGGCAAAAGTTGTAGAGAAATCTTTGTAAACATTTACAGAGGCAGAATTTTTTTTAAGTTTC
>JAHREE010000559.1:8472250-8485006 GCA_033628505.1 Tringa tobata | reverse complement strand
GGGGCGGGCTCTGGGCCGTACCTCACGGGCTCTGCGGTCATGTCTCCGCTGCCGCTGCTCGGTGCGGCCGGCCGGGCCGGAACCGGGCTCAGGCGCTGGAAGGAGACAAAGCCGTTATTGCCACCATCGCAAGCTCCGCCGCCATCTTATCGGAGGGAGGCTGAGGGAGACCTGCCTCCTGCCGCCTTCCTCCTTCGCCGACTCCCATTGGCTCCTCGCCGCCCCCAGCGATTTTCTAATTGGGCGGCTCCGACGGGGCCTGTTGCTAGGGTCGTTCACGTCACCGTCCTAACCTTCCCCGCTCCGATTGGCTGGAGGGAGGGTTACGTCACCGGCAGGGGCCTGACGTCACGCACCAAGTCCCGTGACATCATTTCAAAACAAAGTGTATTGACGACTTTGCCCAGCAGGGGGCTCCCGCCCACGGGTGCCCCCACGGCCTCCGCCATGGTGGCAGGAGCCGAGCCTCACTCCGTCCCCACCTCCCTCCTCAGAGGACTCCGGCTTTGGGCAATCCAACATAGATCCCACCTGGCTTCAACATCATCAGGCGAATCACGGCATTTAAATACACCCACCAGAGTAACACAGCGATGCCGGCCAACCGCTAACACCAGCGCGGGAACGACCCTAAGCCTCCGCGGGGACGGGCCGCCCCCTCAAGTGGAACAGGACAGAGCAAGCTTCCCAAGGACAGCGTAACAGGACGCCAAGATACGAAAAACGTCGGCTGTAGTGAGAATGACCACGGTTGAACTTGTTGAACAGCACCCAAGTTACACTGCTAGCTAGAGCGCCACTTTAGCCCAGCTCTGCTAGAACTTTCTTTTTTTAAAAGAAAAAAAACAAAACACACACACAGAAAATTTGTTAGATAAGGAAACATCGTTGGCAGCTTCACATAAGTATGCCAAGATAATTCTCCCTGCCTGTACTAGCAGCTTCTACATTCCCATCATGAAATCATTGGAGTTGGAAGGGACCTTCTAGAGATCACCTAGTCCAACTCCCCTGCCAAAGCAGGGTTGCCCAGAGCACATCACTCAGGATGGCATCCAGTCAGGTCTTAAAAATCTCCAGAGAAGGGGACTCCACACCCTCCCTGGGCAGCCTGTTCCAGGGCTCTGTCACCTTCACCATAAAGAAATTCTTCCTCATATTTGAATGGAACTTCCTGTGTTCCGGTTTGTGCCTGTCAGATGTTAAAATCTATATGAAAAGAGGAGGACTGGAATACACCCCTATTCAGAGGGGAAGAAGCTACGCAAGAAGGCTCCCGAGTTCCCCTGGTTGGTGTTTTCATGGAAACTTCCATCTCCCCACACATCCGGAACAGAACAGACCACCACAACCAAGCCCAGTACCTCACAGAAGCTGAAACAGGTGGCACAAGTATTATTCACTTAATGATAAAGAGAACCACTTTTGAAAATTAATATATTTTCCTGGAGAAACTAAAAAATACCAACTCACCTGGTTTCATGAAGCAATGTGCAAAACAGGAGGAAAAAAAAAATCATAGAGTGAAAGCCCTGTCATCTTAAGTACAACTACTTATATCTATTTCCTTCTAAAAGGCAACGATAATAGAATAAATAGTATTTTCACACTTGGCACATACAAGCTTACACATCCCAGGGAAATGCTACAAACTGGTCTAAACAGAATTTGCTTTAGAATTTTACCCAAGAACTGCATCCTGTATTTGCTGAATTTTAGTAATACTGAACAGCAGACTTAACAGCAGCTTTGTTAACAAATGCTGTCTCATGGTTAATGCTACGCTTTTAAAAGACTAAAGCATCACTTGCCTTCTAACTAAATTTTAGAAGGGAAAAAAAAAAAAAAAAAACTATGTTACCTGACTGCTACTAATTCCATTACAAATTTAAAAAAGCCATTCTATTTTTTTGCCACCAGAGAGAGGAATTAAAATGGAAGCATCACCTATTCTTAGCTCTGCATCAGTAGTCCAATTGTATTATTAAAATAAGAAAACTATTTTACTCTTCAAGGCATTTAGTCTGCTTTATAGACTAATATCCTACTGATTTAGAATAACTACACATATATATTTATTACTTTTACTCTGTAATACTTTTTTTATTATTTCCTTGGAAGATGGAAGAAGGTATTTGAAAGCAGTTTAAAAGCCCAAATTTAATTGCCTCCAACTCATAACTTTAGATACAAGTTGCACATGAAAAAGAAATTCTATTGTGAGAAAAAGTCAAGATAATGGAAGAAGGGAAACGTTCCCATCTCCCAACAATTAGTCCAGAAGACAAACCCTGATACTGTCACGAGGCTGTCAATGAACAGATTGTAGAAGCACACCAAAATGTGCGTATGGAGGGACGCTGCCTGCATCCACAGAGAAACACTCTGCACATCCAACACACCGACACTTCAGCTTCCCCCGCACACGGGACCCCTTCCCACAGCGCTCTACTTATAGACGCTGCTATCTGCTCCAATAAATAGACCTGGAAGAATGAGGATTCCAAGCTTAGTTTGCAGGACAACCCAAGGGCTGCTCTAGAGTCTCATTGCACTGATTTTTATTTTTTTTCCCCACAATGATAGTAATTAGTTTTCTTAAGTAGATATTAGCCTACTTTTAAGAAAAATGGCTGAAAGACATGTATAGCTATCAAGTGACAAGAGAATATTTTAATAACTTTATGCGCTCCTGACCTAGAAATATAAACTCCATATACATCTTTTTCATATTATTGTCTGTGATAAAAGTAGCACAATTAATCCAGACCAACAAAACACTATGCTTAAATTCATTTTATAGGAAGGGTCAAGATCTGAGCTTTTAAATGGAACAGATTCTGTGCAATGAAACTCATTCTCTATTCATCAGACAAAAAGCATGATAAAAACTGAAAACAGATGACCGCTTACTCAAGAGCCTGGGTTTACTCTTTGTTTTGCTGTTACTCTTTTCCCCTTAATAAAACTCAAACTGATGGTGTACAATCAGTTGCGTAGTGGCTTGTATTTGATAATTAAACCTTTTCAGCATGAGAAAGCAGTAAACAACAAGGTCCAATAAAGAAATGAAGTGCCAGTACTTTTCCAACTCCTTCGAGAGAATTAATTTCTCATAGCAAATAAAAGCATTTTAAAACTGTTAAAAAATATATCTGATTTTTGCGTAAGTGATTTTCTGTTACAGACTGGATAATTTTTAAAACACACTATCAGAAGCCATTGCTAACATGTCATAAAGGAACACTACAGAGCATTCTTGTCTCACAATGAAGTTTGGCTACCAGATGCCATGATCTAGCATAACCTGATATCATAGACAGCATATCCAAACAAGCGTAAACATTTCAGGTATCTGATTGTTTTGGATGTTGGATGGTTGATTGGATGATTGGATGTTCCAAATGTTTTAGAAGGTAAGCATTTGACTTTCTTCAGTAATCCCAAAACTTCTACTTTGACAAGAATGTAGACTAGGAGTAAAAAGTCACTGTTATGCTTACTTTTATACTTTTTTTAACAAGGCTTGGAATAAACCTTGCCATACATTCAGTTAGATGTCCAATAGCTGTGACCACAAAAGCACCTACATTTTTCTAAAGCCTCTTAGCAGCCACCACATCATATTCCCCAGACCCTGACAGCTACCCCATTGCCTTCCAAAAGGTTTCACTTGTTCTTACCCTCATGTCCAAATGCATATCTCAATCAGGCGATTGCATATGTACACTAAGGCACACAGACATCACCAGCCATGGGATTAAGATTATTTGCACGAGCATGAAGCCATACAAAGCAGATGCAGAGCTGAGCCCGTTCTCCATGTTGTTGAAGGACTGAGCAGTTCTGCCCCTGAAGAGCATGTGCTTCTGAAGCATCTTGGTTAAAGGCTTAACTGCAGGAATGACCACTGGGCACCACCACTAAGAAACGCGTTCTGTGCTGAACACTAGAATGGTTTGAAGACAGGAGCTTCCAATAAACTGGAGATAACACAAAACATTACCTAGATGAATCCAATTAGACTGACTGTCTTGCTTTGGGCTAAGCCCAGAGAGCTCTCTGAATTATTCCTAGCTATTATCCCAAAAATAATTTTCAAATACACCACAGCCCCTTCTCAAAAGCAGAAAAAGCAGTAATCTTTGGGGCCAGCTACATTAACAAAACCTCAGAGTCCATTTTCAGCTACAGAAAACAGCATTTCCTCCTTTTATTACACTAAGTGTTCTCTAAGAGGTGAGCTTTTATGGTACTTCTGAGCTGTTTAATGACTCACTTTCTAAAGGAGACGGCCTCATCAGATTCCCAGTTTTAGCATACCAGTTCTCAAATGCATTGCCTCTTCCACCTTTGTTCTCCTGGTCCAGAACTGTATTATACTAACAAGTTAGTGAGATCCATGTGCCGATGGTCCCAAAGAGTCACTTTGGGTACCAATTATAGCTGGCCATTACCTCTCAACTGCTGCACAAGTCAAATCTTTCTAGAATTTCATCTTCTCTAAATCTGTTACAGGTCCTTGCAAGCACTCAATCTTCCTTTGCTCCACTATCACACTTGTTCCTTCCTCCATGCACTTCCATTTCAGCCTAGAGAGCAGACAAACTGTTGGAAAAAGTAAGCATTATTTTCATCTTGTATGTCAGCATAGAAAAAGAGGAAAATCCCAAATTCTTAACATCTATACAACCTTAAGTGGAAAGCCAACATATCTCCACCATCCATCAGCATGATGTGCGACTGTTTTAAAGTTGGTCAATATATTATTAGATGCTTTTTAGAGGGATAGAATAAAAGATGCACCATGTCAGAAAAATTAGAAACAAGTCTGAAAGTTTAAGAAAAAACATTTACTACTTTAGAACAAGACTGTAAGCCGCTTCTACCTGCATTGCTAATGACAAGTACAACTAACCTAAAAGTTTTTTGGAAGCATTGTACCAAGAGGGCAGGACAATAAGCAACAGGTATACAGCAGTCCAGAGTTGTTCCCGGCAAATCTATGGTGTTAACTAGATTCCACCTCCAGAAATGCTATTTAGGACTCCAGGAAGCCAAGATTTTCACCTCAGGACAGCTGCCAAAGACAAGTAAAAACCATGCAATCTTCACGCTATTAGTTGGTTACACGCGAAGACCTCTAATATCGACATTTTTGGGCTGTAATTTCCCACATAAACACAGATATGCTACTAAACCAGTCCACTCAGCTATACTCAGGTTATTTACTTTATACACACATTTTTATTAACACATTGAAGCAATAGTGGAAGAAAAGAGGTTTGTTTGTTTTGCTTCATGTTAAAGTTCAAAAGACACAGGAGCATGGATTAGACTAAAAAAATTTATTGAAACTTGTCTAAAATCCATTCAGGCACACAATTTATCCATTCCACTAAGGCTTGTCATTCTGTATGGCATAGAAAAATGAATTTCCGCAAGTTGAAACATCAAACAAGTAAATTAGTGAAGTTAAGGCACTTGAGATGTGTTATTTTAGCAAAATTGCATAAGAATAACATTCTACTTTGAATGATACAGTCCTTTCTGAGATTCAATCTATAGCATCCAAATTCTATAAGCCCTTGAGACAGGGGAAAGGCAGAAGCAGGAGACAAAAGTCTCACGGTATTTTCCTCTGACTAGTAACCCCCAAGGCTGCCACAGCCTATGGAAGGAAATATCACTGAATCACGCTGCAGATTTCCCATAGTACAGGTGCTGAACTACACACCAGTTTGGATTGAGGCACAATGTTTTCCACTCATGAATCTTTAAGGCAAAAGTATCTTTGTGAGATGAGAGAAAAAAAAAAGGAGAAAGCAAAAGGTACACACATTCAATTGTAAGACTAACAAATCTTTCCTGGGGTAACAATATTTTTCCTGGGATTAGACATCTCTGCCCATTCCCATATCCTTCCCAAGGATAAAAACTTGGAGAAAATAAACGGAGAATGTGAGAACTTACGTAGTACCCAAAAATCCAGTACTTACTGGTTTGTCAGGGCTTTGAGCAGTAACTTGAAAGCCAGTTGGCAACCTTTAATTCACGTTACAGATAGCTAATTACCTTTGCAGTTTTGGTTTGTGTTTTTGAGAGTGTGTTGGTCAGTATATTTTTTTCAGCTCTGAGTGAACACTTAAATGTTGCAATTTCAGCATTTGGCAAAGAAAATTAATGAATAATCAAATTAATAACTCTGTTCTACCTGTTGAAAATTTTCCCTTCAGCTATGAAACAACCTCTCGCATCATATAGTGCTTAAGTATTCTTCTCACAAACGAGATACAGCTCTAAGATATGCACATTCCACACTGGAATTCGGAGTATGCTCCAAGGGTTGCACACAGACGGAAGGAAAAGATTTCCGAGTACACAAAGATGTTTTCTCAACCATGAAAATGTACGACAGAGAAGCTATTGTCACCTGCTGTGCACAAACAGGAAATAAAGTGATAAATATTTGAGGGGAAAAGAAACACAAGGAAAACAAATTATCCAATTGAAAGTATGTTTCTAGTTAATCTACAGAAATGTAGTTCTAAGCGTTAAGATCTGAATTTCACTAGAAGTAGAGTTAAGAAGATGTAAAGCTTATGAAAAAGAGATTGCATCTTAATACTCTGTGTCCTTCAGAGCAAATTGCTTGTTATATTTAAGGCACTACATGTCGTCTTTGGTTCAGTGTTTAACTATCTCGTTCAGTGTAAAGAGAGGTAGCACGAACCACACGCATTTAGCTCTTCCATTCCATTACACGCCGTTTCAGAGTCACCATCTTTCTGATGTTACGGATTCTGGAAGCCTTTAACTCATTAGGAAACTGCAGGTACAAAATAACAAACATTCTTATTAATTTTATAAGAAGCAGGTGTGCAACGTTCCACTTAGCTTTCATATATGCTGAGAAAATCAGAATGAGAAACTGGGCCTGATGCGACTACAACATAAGCAGCTGTGTAGAAGTCATTTAAAAGCGAGTCTTCTAGTAACTTAAAAGCCAAGACAATCACATCTTACCTACAAGAAAGTTAGCAGAAGCATGTAAGACCATTGCATAGACCAGAAAAAAGGGGACCAGTTATTACACAGGGAATAAGTTCAGCTTTCTTCAGGTCTTGAGAAAAGTGTTTATGAAATAACAGGTTTTATTGTTTAGATATTTTTTTAAAAAGAACTGACTTCTCATAGGAAGGGGATAATATTTGCCTATGGGATTAGCCTTCCAGAAAATGAAACTCATTGCAGAAGCCGAGATGGTTAGAAGCTGGTCCCTCAACACATATTTATTCCTTTAAAATGTGTAAAACCTAATAAAACCACACAAGATAATACATATATGATCAGTATAGGTAAGTCATCAATTAGTAGTGTTACAACTCTTTACGCAAGCTATCACAAAATGTACACAGCTTTAAAGCATCAGCCATCCTCCTTGTTCCCACAAATAAGGATTAATAACCAAGATCTATGAATATGGAGGAAAAGTAGAGGAAAAAGAAAGACACTTGTTTTCAGTATAAATTGGCTGAGATATCACTATGAAAATAGAAGTATTTTTTAATATATGATGGCATGAAAAGGAGAGTACCAGAATTTTTCCTTTGGTCAGACTGAAAAATCATAATATCCACTAAATACTATTATTTCTGGTGATTATATTGACCAACATTGCCACTTGCTGAGAAGCAAGCGGAGCATTTTTACAGGAATATTTCCCACCACATTAGATTTCAGAACTAGGTCCTTTGCCTATCTCTCCGTTCTGGTTTAAACTAATATTACCAGACAAGGAAACAGCTGTCAGCAGGAACCAATTTGTTCACAAGCATACAGTCCGGAATAACAAAACCCCTAAACCTTCTAGTATCACTGGCAAGCTTTAAGCCCTCCTTTGTATTTACCCACTTGCTTCAAAGAAGTCTGTGGTGTTGTACCTCTATTGCAAAGCACAGGAAAACAATGCCAGAAGCAGCAAAGACAACATACCTGTATGGGTAGCCATGGTATTTGGATCTGAAGACAGACAGCAACCAGCTGAAGAACAGCACCACCAAGCCAATACCAGCAATACACATGACTGAAAGAGATGCAAAGTAAGATTCTGGTAATGTGACAGCTGTCCCCAAAACCACCAGTTACTGGGGGTTTCAAGAGCATTCTGTAGTATTTACAGATTAGGTCAGATGACACCTCTATTAGAGTCACTGAGAAGAAATAAATGACACCAATTTTCTTTCAAATTCCTAGTGTAAATCAATTTTATACCACTGCTTTAAGAGAAAACAAGTCCCTTCTCTCCCTTACTAGCAAAATGCTGCAAAGCATCTTTGTATCTCCTCATTTCCCAAAAGAGCTTTGAGTTTATCTTGCAGTTTGCTAAGCAACTCCAAGTGTTACCAAAAAGCCAAATGATTCACTTCTTCTTAGAGGCGGGAAGTGCACAAAAAACAACAGGGCAAAACCATTTTTATTTAATGTGTATGAAAAACCTTTACTGAAATTGGCTTCTCTTAGAATGAAAAATATTAGTACTTACTTTTTCTTTTCCCCACATCCATGTCAGAAGTAGCAGCTTCGTGGAGCAGTACCATTCCTAAAGTAACACCACCATCTACAAACACTGTTTAAGGCTAAATCAACAAAATACAATGACTCAATACACTCATTCCTAATCTCATAAATTCAGCTCCCGCACCGTACCTGGGTCATTAAAACTCATTGGAAAAATTAAAGATTACCCAGTCAAACCAGCAACCATGGGAGGCTGGGGGGGGAAGCAAATGAAATGAACTTTTAAGAAACAATAAATTCAAATTTTTAATATAAACTGGAAAATATAGTAGATCCTGACACAAAATTAAAACCAGGTATTTATTATCTCAGCTTTTCATGAAACAGCATTCCTTCCCAGAGAGCTTGGTCCACTCCTACTACTGTTCTACTCCACTGCAAAACCCCAAAAGGAATTCAACTTTTACATTATGCTCAGCTAATAGAATAAGATGCATGCAATATTTAATCTACAGGTTCTCTTCGAAGTAGCAATATTTCGGTCTTTTCTAATTCTTCAATTAAAAAAAATATTAAACTTATGAAATTAAGGAAGCACAGACAACTTAAAAAGCCTGACATTTGCAAAAAGCGAATCCTAGCAAAGCAAAATAGTGCATCCATTTCATTCCATTTCACTATAGAAGTTCAGTCCCAACCTTCCTCCTGAAAGAACAAATACTTAGCATTGACTACAATGGGACCTATGACCACATGACTAAGATGTGCTGAAGGTAGACCGCAAGAGAACGACTTCAACCTCCAGGAACCTCGCCAACTCCTACCATTTTAAATGTCTCCAGCAACTTGGAGACTGGGTCCATAACGTGATTCATTGCAGTAACACAAATAAACATCAACAAAAAGTTTCTAGGTTGAATTTGACTTAGCGCATCAGAGGCGCAGTAATAATTTTAAAAAGATCAGAAGTTCCCCTCCAAATGGATGTTTTAAGTTTAAAAAAAAAAAAGGCTTTTATAATGAATACACAGCAAGAGTAAAGTTCATTTAACACCAGCATATTTAAACATCAATTACTTATTTTATATTATTACAAATTCCCAATGTGTCACTTGCTGAAATTTGGATTTTGAATACATAAAACAAGAAGAGAAAAGGGGGAAATTAGCAGAAGTCACTCTGTTAAAGAACAGAGTTGCACCAGAGAGACTTGTTAATCATTGTCAAACAGCGATGAGGACTAGCACTTTGAATGAAGTTTTGAAATAATGTGCCTTAAGTAAGTCTGCTATTCTGCCATACTCTGTACTATAAAATGTAAACAAACTGGGACTGAAGTTGCAAGAAAAAAAAAAAGACAGTATTAAATAAAATAAAAAATCCTCAATAAAAAGATAAAAGAATGCACAGACTACCTCAGGGGACAAGACAAGAAAGAAAAGCTTGAGTCAGAGATGACTGAAGTTGCAGATGATGGGTCAAAAACATACATGTGGGAACAGAAAAGAACACTGAATTTTTAGAGTATTCTTATGACTCCAAAAGAAACATTTTTATACAACTGAGAAAGGCAGAAGCTCTCAACCTGCAAGTTTTTGCTTGCCTTTATACCAGTAGTACAATACTGGCATGGAAAAATCCTGAATAGTTAGCATGAACGACTGGTAAGATTACAAGTAAAGAAGGTAAGCAAAGAAATAAAAGAAGAAAGGTCAGTAATAGAGGAAGGAATTCAACAACAAAGCAACAACTAAGTCAGATTGAAAATATAAGAGACATGCACAGGGGAACAGGGGTTATCCTGAGGAATCTTATGATTCCACAAAGATCCATATCTTTAACACTGTATTCATTTTGGTCATTCAGCAAGGAAAAGGGTGGTGAAAAAGCAGTAAACATTTTTCTATTCAAGTTAAAGCTCACTGCCATAGGAAAAGCATAGTTGTGGACACAGAAAGGCTCTACAAGCTTCCGCATCAGTACTGTGTGACAGTTACAAGCCTGACAAAGTAGTCTCATGGAAGAGGCAGCAGCTTAAGCTAACAAAGTTGTCATTGACCACAGGCTTCTCAGAAGGAAGGATACTAAACAGAAGAACAATGTGCGTTTCTGCCACAAATTGGGCTTGGCTGCTTCCATGGATATAGCTCTGTAAGAGACAAAGAGTAATTGAATTTAGAAGAGACTGGAGTCAACTTTGACATGATTACCAACATTTATAGATCTTCGAGCTGCATTTTGCACTGTCCCTTTCAGAAGGCAGAATGGAAGTTGGAGGCCAAACGATTTCACCTTTTGACTGTTGATTTTGAGGGGGAGCTGTCTCAGCATCAAAAATCCTTCTTCTATTAACATGCACTATCAGCCCAAAGTATCATTCAGATTACAGTAAGTGCAAGTGCAGCTACAACCTTCATGCTCCAGATTCCCTGTTCAGTAGGACAAAATACCATAATTATGCCCTCCTGCAGCCACCATGATCCAAGTCTGATCCATTCCCTGACTCAGATTCTTAGGTTACATACGTTGCTCCTCTGTGCGAGCCCTACTCACTTGGCTCCAGAACCAAGCATTTGAAGTCTTTTTCATGCCATACTAGGAAAAGGAACTTCACTACCAATACAATTGAAGCTTTATTCTTCAGTCTCAAAAAGGGTTGGGAATAATGTAAGCAGAAGAAACTAAAGCAAACATTTAAAATATGAGAACTTCCCCTTATTAAATTGGCTTAGGTTTATTTACAATAATTGTAACCAACTGGGTTAACAGAAAAATTGAAAATTGTACAAGAATACCATTTTTTAATCCCTTATGGAAAGCTCTACATCACTATGGTTGTGATGTTATTTCTAAGTAGGAAAAAACAAAGTTTGATAAGCAGACCCACATTTTATATAAAAATAGAGGGCCTGACCCACCTAACCAGGCACGAAAGGACATTTCACCAAATTAATTCCTTCCTGAGTAAAATAGATGAAAAAAGCCAGTATGTGATGTGCACGGACCTCAAGAGACGCAATGCTCGCAGTACATCCTGACTACTTTTACAGTGTATCTCATTCTATATTATGCACAGAGCAGTACATTTCAAGCAATGTTAAAATCAATTTTTTCCCAAGAATGAGATTTCATAAGTCTCAGGTCACTAGACATTAATTTACCTCAAGAATCTCAAAGAAAGACGTTTTTATATTGGGTTTGAACTAAAAACACCAAGTTAAAGATGAACTTCCCAGGCTCAGCAATAGGTCTGCTTAGCACGTAACACTCAACATAAACACTTTGATTTTGCTGTGAGCAATTTAGAACTATCATGTCTCTTCATCACTAGAGATACAATATATGTACAAGACAGAGGAAAGCAAATGTCACAGGTAAATAAATGCTGAAAAGAAAACATGACAACAAATAGGAATGGTTAAAAGACACACAAAAAAAAAATAAAAATCAGAGAAATGGAAGAGATCAAGTAATTTCAAATCATCTACCCTCAGAACTTAAGCAAACCACATTGTCATTATGCTTCTTCCAAAACGTATCACCTTTTTTCCTTTTACATTTTCAAGAGATGGGGAACAAGAAGAGGAAGGCTGAAAGAAATGCTCACCTTAGGTTCTGAAACACTTTAAAAACCCCTATGCAACGTTTGCCCTTACTCTTAGAACATCACAGAATTAACGAATCATTGAACACACAGGAATGACATTCCTATCAAACTGGAATTCTAGGTAATGGTTGAAGTTATCACATTGCAATTACACAACAGAGTACTTCATTTTGGATTAAGATCAGTATTTTGTGTAGTAAAGCATAAGTTTGCAAGTTTCTTCTTTTATCTAAACCAAGAAAAGGGTAAAGCTAATTGGAAGAAAATCTAAATCTTGACTGGAGTTCTAACACTCATACTTCACACAAAAAAAACCTCCTTGTTTACAGGCGTATTTTTAACAGAAGACAGATTCTCTCTCCACTAATCAACAGCTCTCTAATTTGCCTTGCTCACTACAGGAGAGGTTAGGCTCACTGACTTACCAAAAAAGCAGCCAAGAATAGAATTTGCACTTGTCCTGGTTTGGGCAACACAAGACTAATTTATCTCCTAACGACTGGGAAAACTGCACTTTTAGAAGACTCTAGTGTCTGCATTTGTGAAAGTATTTACTTCACGGCCAGCCAGACTACGTGGGATTCAAGGTCTTGGTGTTTTCAAGCCTTGCCAGGCGCAGGGATGAGGAG
>JAHREE010000559.1:8409016-8462630 GCA_033628505.1 Tringa tobata | reverse complement strand
GACCGACCGACCGAACCCCGGGTGGTGTTTCCTGCTGGGCCGCCTCCCTCTGCAAACTGCTCCCGCCTTCGGGATTTTTTCCAGCGCTCGGCAAACGGCGGTGCGGGAGTCGCACCAGCGCGTCTTGCGGCTTCTTCCGTGGGACGCGGCCAGCGCCAGGCTGCCCGGGGGCAGCACCGCAGGCTGCGGGGGTGCCCGCGCCCAGAGGGGGCTCCTGGCCTCCTCCCTGCTCCGCAGTAAGTGTGCGCTCGCTGGGGGAGCTGAGGAGAGACCTCTTCTGCGGCTGGCGGTCCTCAGAGTAAGGCTCCTGATGGATTTGAATGCACAAGTCGCTGAGCCTCTTCCCCAAGGCTCCCCCTTGTTTCCTTTTTTTTTTTTTTTTCTTTTTCCCTAATCTGAGCTGCTTAACTTGTACCTCTGAAACACTAAAATGAGCAAGAGCAAACCCAGCTCAACTGTTGCTTCTCTATGTGCGTGTTCTGGAAACTGCATTAAATTTTTGTTAGTGAAAAGTTCCTTAAAATCTTTTATACAGTCACCAAAGATTGCATTTCTCTACTTAAATACTCGTTGAGTTGTATTTGTAGATGTAAATAGACCAAGGAATAGTTTTTCTGTTTGGTAATGTGGAAGTTAGTTGCATGTACTAGGATGCACTGTGTGAGCACAAACTATTTGATTAGACATTGATAATTATAGTATATTTTATTGTAGAGAAAAGACCTAATTCTTTTTTGTCCTTCCCAAGTGGCGGACTGGGAAAGTAAAAGCTAGCATTATGTGTCATTTACAGTTTTATTCTTCTTGCTTGCTTGTATAAAGTATTCCACAGTGTTCTGCCCTGTATTTTGAGGCTAAACTCAAGAATGAGGAGCCCCGGTTGGCCTTAGAATGCTCATATAACAAGGGTTTATAAGTTATATTCTGTCCTAATATTTGCTATGATTATTTCAGGGGTACATTCACGTTCTCCAGAAATCAGACTCAGAGAGGTACTGGAAGGACACAGACAAGTAAAAGGATTTGCAAAGAATTTGTTCCAAGTATTATAAAACTCTTGTTACAAGTGAAGTAGAATGGTTTCAAGGTGCACTTTTTTTCCCCACCCAGCTTGTATAGAAATCAAGTCCCTCATAGCAGTTTCCATAGTCTGCTGACCAAGCAAGGCTTGTTAAAATCTTGAGCAACACGAATTACAACCTACTTAGAATATCATATAGTTGTCTGTGGCAGGTATTTATTATAGATGTGCAGTTTTTCCCTCAGTAATTAAGCCTCATATATCTAGTCATACTTGCAAATGTAACTGTTTGCCAATGAGTCTAATAAAACCTTGTTCCTTTGTATTGGTCCAGATCTCCTGTAACCCATTCTCCAACACTTCTGTAAGCCCAAGGGTGAAATGATACTGCTTCGTCCTTTCGTGCTTTCCTTTGCTCTTTTTCGCATGTCTTTGCAGAGTTTTAGGACAGGTACCTTTATTCCATTTAATATGATTCATAATTTATCTTTCTGCTGCCGTAAATAAAGCAAGCTATTAAGTAGGACTCAACCATTTAGACATTTATTAAGTTAAATCTGACAGATCCTGTTTCTGGCATTTGCGTGATTTTTTTTTGCCTAGCTTTGACCTCTGAGTTTCAGCAGCTCTAAATTCAAGATAATTACATGTAGAAAACTTTGGTGAAAACTGAAATCGTGCACTCAGCCAGAAACACTGTGAGCTTCCCAGTTGAGCATCCTTCTGGTCTTAGAACAGGCACAAAGCGTGTTTGTGGTGCATGGGTGCTGTGGTGCCTGGCTTAGCTCGAATACTGGAAGCACAAAAGTGTTTTTAGGGGGTAAGGTGAGAGTCTGGGGTTTTGCCAGCATCTTAACTTTGCTCATACTGCGCATACTTTCTTTTTCCCCCTTTTTTTTTTTTTGCTAGTGTGAGATTATGAACAGCTTAACTTATCAATTCTTATCTTGCTTCAGATATCTTACTCACAAAGACTGCTATAAACACATCATAAAGAAATGGTTCAGAGAGATGAATCTGAGTTTCTAAGTCACCTTGTGCCTAACCGCTGGTTAATTTTCCTTTCTATTGGAAGCAATTGCTGTTGACAGCAGAAATTATTTCTTTCTGTTGTTTCATTCACTTAATAGAAACACTAGGTGACTTTCTTCAAGAAAATGAAGTGTTTGGATTTGAACTTGCACCCAGGCGACGCAAGCATTAAGCCTGAAAGAGTACTGGGTAAAAACATACAAGGACTTACGAATATTGTCAGACGTCGTTTTGGTTTTAATTATCCTTTGTATGCCTCCCGTTCTGCCACCGAGCGTTGCTCCGTCGCACGTAGCCCGCCGTGCTTGGCTCTCGCTATTGCAGGGCCAGATCGTTTCAATGACTCTGCTACTTCATTGATGGTCTTAATGTACAAACAAGGAAGTACTACTGGCTTCTGTACTGAAAGAGAATAGAAAATGGGAGTTTCCGAAGTTATTAAGCAGTAAATAGTATAGTAGGGAATACTGTAAGCTTTTATAAAGTTTGTTCAAAGCCAGGGCGCTTCCTGAGGTGAAGCTGCTTTAGGTGATATTCCAAAACAGCGGTAGTTGGATTAAAGCCTCTTGGTTTCTTGTATTCTAAATACATAGGTGTCACATAGTCAGGGGAGGGCTGCCATTTGTTTGCGTCATCAAATCCTAAAATTATTTACAAATTGATGATGAAGGTGTTTTATAGGTGAAGCAATACATCGGTTAAGAATAAAACCATTATTGTTCGCTAAAACAACATGATCCACATCAAGTTGATCATGTACCTGAAATGCTTGTAAATTCACTTCTATCCCAACTTTACCCGAGGACAGATTGACTCTGTCTGTGATACACTATTGTGTGTGTGTTCAGTTAGTTGGATGTGTCGGGTTGTGCTCACACAACCCACTGTAAGTCAAGTACTTTTTGAAACTTTGCCTGTACTCGGCCTCGTGGGAGTATTCACTGCTCCTGCCTGTGCAGTTACAGTTGTGTCTTTGTTTGTTCTTTATGGACTGAGTATTCCTTGGGGAAGAGCTAAAGTAGTCAGTAAGGGTCATATTTCAATATGATGACGTGAAAGTATGTATTTTATTGGGTAGCTTTTTAGTGTTTTTAAAAAATACCTTGTACCTCTGAGTGTGGAGATGAGCCCGAGAAGGGACGTGCTGTGTGTAGTTTGCTTAAAATACAGTCTTCTGCTTTTTCGTAATTCTCTTGTGTGTCAGGTGACAGTCTTATATCTCTGTAATGTATGAATATTTACATACAAATATTTGTGTGTGTGATTCTGATAACTCAGATCTTGTAAGAATAGGCGAGAAGTGAGATCTGTAATAACTCTTAGGGTAGACTTGTCTTTGTTCTTAGCAGGGATGAGTTACTGTCACTGTTTTCTACTGACTATAGCATATTTAAAATCAATTTCTCAGACTATCCTTCATGCTGTTTACATAGTTAAACTTTTTTTTTTCTTTTTTGACCTAGAAATGATAGTTAAATTCTCCCACAAGCTAGTGGCTGACAGAAATTTGTGATGTGTTCCTGGCTCTTCACACAAAATGCAGTTAAAGGAAAAATATGTTTTTCATCTATTGGAAGTTTCACTAATTCAGAGGTTTATATTGTCTTTACTTGTTGTTGATTAAGCTTCAGCATTTAGTTTTGTGCATCAGAGTGGGGTTTCTATGATGAAACATCCTTGTATTCTTGCATGCTTTGTAGCGTGTCTTAAAGTGAAACCAGAAACTTTCAGACCTTTTGTAACAGGGAACAGTTCTAAAATGTCACCAAGGAGCAAGCAAATTAATGCTATTAAACATTGTTAATACTTAATGTAATTTAGTTTTCCCAGGTAGGTCCTCAGGGTAAAAAAACAAGTTACACGCATGTTTAACTTTAGCTGTACGGTTAATCATCAAAATTTGCTATTGCCTTCACTGCAGCCAAACATTAAGCATTTGGCTGTGATCATTTTCCTGGTCACTGACCTATCTTCATTGGAAAAAATAATGTGAATTTTCAGAAGGTTAAAAAAATATCTGGAAATCACTTGTTTTCCCATCTTTTCCCCTCTGCCACTTAACAGCTTATGCATTGAACAAAAGAAGTCCTACAAATTAATTTGATTTGGGTTCAATCACTTTTTTTCTGGACTTCTTTTTTATGAGCAAAAATAATAGTGGCAATCTTCAGAGGAGCAGATATTAGGCTTTCCTAAATGAGATGTGGAAAAAAGCTAAAAAAGCTTGATTTGCTTCCTAGGGCTATTTTCAGTATCACTTGTTTTTGCCAGCGTAGCATAATATATGAGATGTAAATGTAGGAAAACTTGGTCATCACCTGTGCTGCTGTGATTTACCTGCTGTCCTTTATTGTTCTTGTATTGTAAGACCTGGTGTCTTTCCCACTTGCTTCTCCCTGTAGTTTCATCTCACACACCAGTGAATCACAGCTTGCTGCATGCGATACATGATCTCCATTGTAACACAAATCAGATAATAAATCTCTGAACACTTTCCCTTTTTGAAAATTCATAGGAATAAATACCTAAAGTTCTTCTTCCTGTTCAGCTTTGCTCAGATTTTGACATCTGCTAGAGTTACGTGTGGCCAAGTACGTCATCTGTTAAATGACTGTTTTGATTTAAATCTTTGTGAAATTATTTGAAAACAAATGTCTTGCTTGTTTTTGGCCAACAGCAATGAGAAGACTTGAGTAGAATTTCACAATGGAGGCAAAATCCATAGTCATCGGTGTGGAGGGGATGACATGCAATTCCTGTGTTCAGACCATTGAAGAGCACGTCGGGAAGATAAACGGTATCCATAACATTAAAGTAAGTAAGACTATTGCTAGTTCTTACAAAGCTTTGTTCTTATGTGTGAAACCATGATAAAGGATGCACCAAGGGAGGAAAATATGTGGAAAGAGTATATTCTGTATGTTTCGTGGGAAGCTGATGTTAGAAGTGCATTTGTGTATTTCTGGTATAAGAGAAAAACAAGTGATTAATTCACTGCAGTGGGAGCTAAGTCATTGTCTGTTTTTTTACTCTTAAATAATTTTCTGCTTTACAATTAATTCAGGATTGTGAACTAATGAGAAAAAAGGCAGCGGAGCAGGGGTAAGAACAGGAAACTTTTAAATAAGGTAAAGCAAAAGCCTTAGAACTTACACTGGTGAAAAAAGTAATCTGTCCTTGTCCCTTTTGCTGAATAAATGTCAGTATTTGCTCAGAAGCCTCCAGGTCTTTTCTTTCAAACCAATGATGTGGTCCCTTGCACGGGTTCAAAAGCATTTGTGGGCTTGAGGTGCCCTGTTAATCATGTGGTAGTTGACTCACCATGAAAATTAACGCTGTTCTGTTGTGGTTCATGAAGAGTAGCAGGTAATCCAAGGGAGAAAGGAAAGTCTTGTTATCTCTTGCAAGAATTAGAAGTTTCTGCTCTTTTTTACTGTCCAAGAGGAAGTGAGAGAATGAGCAGCAGAACTGTATTCTTGACCTATTAACAGAGTTACTCCATTTGCCTTTAATTCAGGCTTCCTTGATCTGACTTGATTTTAACTTTTTTTTCTTCTTAACTCAGAGGAGATATCAATATTTTGACAGTATTTTTTCTATCATGGGCAAAATATTGGACTGTAGAGTATTCCAGAGTGAGCTGATTATTTCTATGCAATACATCATTTTACAGGAGTTTTGAAAATGGAAACAAGTTAAAAGCTGTGAGGTTCCTATTAGCTTTATGACCTAACTTGTGCTAGAAAGAATGGTCCCAACAATAGCAGCAACAGAAAATTGTGAAGTTTAATTGCTCAGTATCTAGGATCTGAAATCATGCTGTAACATTCTGTAGTGATTATTTCACTCTAAAGAAAATAATATTTTCCTGGTTTCATCAAAATCATCAAAAGATAATTTCTATATAGTGGATACATCTTAGGTTGAACACTTTCCTTCCCAGAATAGGGTACACTGTCTTAATTTCATGGGCATGTGTTTGTTACCTCTAGCTAATTTTGAAGGGCTCATACGGTTGGACTCAATCATCTTAAAGGCTTTTTCCAACCTAATTTCTACAGTTGTGGTGCACCGTTCCGTACAGAGGCAAATGATGCACTAGTTGGTACTTTGCCTGCAGCAGGAGTTCATGTACACGCTCTGAGATTCTGGTAAATGACAGCAGTATTTACAAGGCACGTAATATTTCATCTTCCTTCAACTTCCATGGAGCTGTAACGTCACAGGAGGCTGTGCTCTGACACCAGAACCTTGGATCACCAAACAGTGGTTTAGAAATAGGTATACCACTGTTAACATCTGTGACATGGTATGGTCAGGTAAATCAGTAGGTGTCTGCAAGCATCAAGTCAAATGAAGGCTAAAAGCAACCTGGAAAATAACACCCCCAAATAATCTGGCTTCAGAAGCCTCCTGTTCTCCCTTATTTGAGTTAAAGATTTAATGTTGTCAACCTTGCTTTTTTATTGTTTCACCTAACTTCTGAGAATATGCAGGTGACTTGAGATAGGAGGAAAGATTCATACTTTAACTTGGTTGAAGACAGTGTGTGTCCCATAATGTTTTTTGCATAAGGAATGAAGCAGGTATTTAAAAGGACAGCACTAAGAGTTTTATATTTAGGTTTAAGGTAAATACCTTATCCCAAAGCTTAATACTGTTTCTAAAACTACTTTTTGCAAGAAAATATATTACAAAAACTTAGTCTGAGTAGAACAGGACTGTAAGAAACTTTAAGAGGTCATATTTAGTAATTATTCTCATTACAGCATCAGAACTTCAATTTAGCTAGATCATTTGTTTCAGAAGAATCTCTGAGAATAACAAAACAAGGTTTTGTTTAGTGATTATGAATTAGGTCAGCAAGGGGGATGAATGTTAGATGGCTAATACAAACACACAGAGCTGCATTTTGGTTATTTTGCCTCCAGCTTCAATGAAACCAATAAATGTCCATGTTGCTACATCTGGTAAGGCCCATAATTGGGACAGAAATGAAGAAAGGTGGTCCTTAAAACGATTTAACTGGTGTAATTTAATCACGACTGTGGCCTTTAGGTTATACCTTTGTCCAGAGGAAAGATAGAATTGAATGATAATGTGTTGGGCCTCTGGCAGGCATTGGTTTTCCATTTTGGAAACTGCAGTAATTCCATTTGATATATCATCAGTTAGGAGTAAATTACATTTAGGATATTTGTACCACCTGATGTGAAAGGTTAGTACCAAATCAGAGTGTCTCTGGATCACCAAAATGTACAGAGAGAGGAAAACCAGCTTCTTTAATGTTTGTCATATATCAAATTTCAAAACTGAATTTTGTTCTGAGGGGTCTGATGTCCTTTATTGTTCATGGCAAGTTTACAGCCTGTGCCCAAGATGCCTAGAAATACTGGAGTCCTTTCACTGCTGCTTAAATCTGTGGATTTTTTCAAAGAATGTTCTCTTGCATCCTTGTAGCCCAAGGGTAATTACTACTAACTGAGAATTGTACCTGTGATTAGAATTTTTTTCTGTGGTCTGTTTTGCTTTTGGGATTGAATTGGGCTAGTCATCCTAATTCAAGAGAGTTTGGCTCTGGGAGTTTCATGAAATGTGTTGGTGCTGTCTGGGTGTCATAAGTCTAAGTGGCCAGACAGACTTCTAAAGGATTCTGAAACTGCTGGGGGAGGCGAAAAATAATCTGTTCTTTCTAGCTGTGTTCTTGCATAGATGAGCAGAAGGTACTTTATGGTGGTTATAGGTATGGCTTTGCTCTTCAAGGTGAGTAGTGATAAAATTTTACTGGACAAGTGTACATACAAGTAAAAGCTATTTCAAGTCTCGTGTAGGATATTAGTTCTCATCTCTTAATACTGCAGTTTGCTAAATTGTTTTTGTTTTTTTTTCCCTTGGAAGGTATCTCTAGAGGATAAGAATGCAGTCATCATTTATGACTCAAAACTGCAGACTCCAGCAACACTGCAGGAAGCGATATACGACATGGGATTTGAAGCTACATTAGCTGATGCAAACCCACAACCTGTTTTACCTGACACTATTTTTCTTGCTATTCCTACTCAGTCAGCTCTAACATCTAAACAGATTTGCAATATGCTATTAAAGAACAAAGGTATAGTGGACGTTAAAATGTCCTCCGATCAAAAAACTGCAGTGGTGACTTTCATTTCTTCCATTATAAATGGCAAGCAGATCATCCAAATGGTCCCTGGAGTAGATTTAAATATCTCTGCACCAGAGGTAACGCCTGGAACCTGTGAGGATTACAGCTGGTCTCAAGCAAGTAGCGTTGTGCTGCGCCTGAAGGTAGAGGGGATGACCTGTCATTCCTGCACCAGCACCATTGAGGGGAGGATTGGCAAATTGCAAGGGATTCAGCGGATTAAAGGTAAAACCTTAGTGTATTTTTCTATAAAAGGAAGTTGACCAAGCAGTTCTGTGATGGCATTGTGGAGATATCTTGGATTTAGATTAGATATTTTAGTGTGACACTTACTCTTCTGGTACCAGGTATTTACTTACATGTGTAATTTGGACTAGAAGTGAAAAACGGGGCCCAAATTGTGGCAAGGTTGTTGCTCTTACATGTGTGACAGTATTCAGTGGTTGCTTTGGATTTTGGTAAGGAGCCTGGAGTGGTTGTGTTCTGTAACTTTATCACTGGTTAGAGAAATCTCTAATACCAGATGCCTTTTCTTTTTTGTACTGTAATTTATATTGGATTATATTTTGCTCAATTAAAAATTAACGTTGGCATATATGTGATTGTATCTAAAAGGCAAATTATTGGTATAAATAGCTTTGGCATAAACTTATTGCCACAGTCCCCTGATAAAAGGATAAATTTAGTAAGAAATAGTAATGCTATTTGTGAAAGTGCTGGGGAAAGAGCAAAAAATTGAGGAAAGGAGTTAAAAATTGTTGTAGTACTAGACAAAAAATGTTTGAAGAACTAAATTGTGTGATATTTACCAAACCAATTAAATCTCCTTTCCATTTCAGTTACATCTCTGAGCATTTAAAGCATTCTTGGAAAGCTTTGACACATGCTCTGGGGGCAATGTGCTGCTCATGCTTAGGGCAGTAATCCACACTTATTTTTATTGATTAATTTTCAGTGTCCCTGGACAATCAGGAAGCTGTTGTTGTCTACCAGCCTCATCTAATTACAGCAGAAGAAATAAAACATCAAATTGAAGTCGCAGGTTTCGCAGCATCTTTCAAAAAGCATCCTAAACCCCTCAAGCTCAGCACCATTGACCTGGAAAGGCTGAGGAACCCTCAGACCAAGGGCTCTGAGACAGCACTGAAAGAAATCTCCAATGTGAATGATACAAAGACAGTTGTCTTCAGAATTGATGGCATGCATTGCAGTTCGTGTGTCCTCAATATTCAGAGTACCATATCAGCACTCCCATCAGTAACAAGTATAGTTGTTTCATTAGAGAAGAAATCTGCTACTATAAACTATAACCCAAACTTAATTGGCATAGAAGTACTGAGAAAAGCCATAGAGGCAGTGTCTCCAGAGACATTTAAAGTCAGCCTTCCTGACAAATATGAAAATGTAGCGCTTTTCCCCACTCTGGCATCTCCACTGAAGTCTCCTCATCCAGCTTTGAAGGACACCAGCCAGCCACTCACTCAAGTTGTTGTGATAAATATTGAAGGAATGACTTGCAACTCTTGTGTGCAGTCCATTGAGGGAGTCATATCCCAAAAGGCAGGTGTAAAATCTATCCATGTCTCTCTCTCAAATCGTAATGGGACTATTGAATATGACCCTCTGCAAACATGCCCAGAAGACCTGCGATCCTCAATAGAGGATATGGGATTTGATGCATCTTTATCAGGTAATGACATATTAAACTTCTAAATTTAAAAGGATTGTGCAGTTCTGTTTAGGATTTGGTACCACCCAAGATGAAATTTGGCAGTTGATGTATACGTTGTGCTTGCCAAGAAAAGCTTTATATCTTCATTGTCAGTGAAATAATTAAATATATGTACCCTTCTTTTAATACATCAGATTTATTAAAAGTGATTGAGGTATCTGCAGGTCTAAATACATCAGATAAATACTGATGTTCGAATGGCGCTCTAGTTTGCTACTGTGTAATATTCATGGCATGAATATGGAATCAGAGCTTTGGTAGCTGTGAAGACTATTAGGGATTGCTGTGCTGAAGTTTCTTTAATAGCAAATTATCAAAGACTTGGCTCCTCTGGAGTAACTAGTGAAGGGATATTTAACCAAACTGAGGCATGACTGAGGGGTGACAAGAATCTGAAGAGTGTGGCCGTCACTGAGGAGGTTAAAATGATGCTGTTGTGAGATAACCCCAGCAGGCAGCTACACGCCACCCTGCCACTCACTCACTCTCCCCTGGTGGGATGGGGAAGAGAAGGGTAAAAGAGCAGAAGCTTGTGGATTGATAGTTTAACAGGTAAAGCAAAAGTTGCACATGCAAGGAATTAATTCCTGTTGAGAATTAAACTACCCTTTGACAGGCAGATGTTTAGCCATCTGCAAGAAAGCAAGGCTTCATCATGCATAATAGTTACTTGGGAAGACAAATGCTGTCATTCTGAACATCCTCCTTTCCTCCTCCTTCCCCCAGTTTTATTGCTGAGCTTGATGTCACATGGTACGGAATATCCCTTTGAACAGTTGGGATCACCTCTCCCAGCTGTGTCCCTTCCCAACTCCTTGTAGCCCCCCCAGCCCTTTGTGCCCTCCCAGCCCACTTGCTGGTGGGGTGGTGTGAGGAGCAGAAAAGGCCTTGACTCTGTGTAAGCCCTGCTCGGCAATAGCGAAAACAGCGGTGTATTCCCAGTGCTGTTTGGTCACAGATCCAAAAGATAGCACTATGTGAACTGCTATGAAGATAATTGACCGTGTCCCAGCCAAAACCAGTACAGATGCTTACTGTGATGACTGGCACCCTAAAAGTAATTGCACAGTGGGAGCAGATGGCTAGATAGTAGAGCACAGAAGACTTACAGTGAGAATACAGACGAATATGAATAGGAAGAGAGGCTTCCTGAGGGGACAGGGAAGCTCCATTTCTTGATTCAGTAAGATTAAATTTTGAGAAATACAGTACGTGAACTATTTTATGGCAATAAATGAAGAAGAGGTCAGGTGCTCCCACTTAATTCCTTTCATACTGCTCCTGCATAAACATAGCATCTCCTGAATTGCTGTAAGATGCAGTTCTCTGTAGTCTGAAAGCCCATCTCTAAGGTCAAAAGCACTGACTTTGCTTACGAAACACGCGCTTCCTTACAAATTCAGTGTTGTGCCCCAGGTGAAGTCAACAAAATTGTGTCTTAAATTAAGGTTGCAATGCAGAGGTTGAACTTACAACCTACAGAAGAGGACAAAGATGTGCAACAGAAGAGACAAATACAGTGAGGGAAGGCAAAAGGAAAAATAGTAACAAAACAGTCTGTAAGTTAATCAGTGGCCCAACCTTTTGTCTTGTTTTCTTTGTCTTACTCTTGATTGACAGACAGATGGATTAATCTGGTTGATTGACAAGGCATGTGCAATTACCATTTTTTGGTCTAAATTTACCACAGCATGTATTTCTGGCTGGTGCAGTACCAGCTCATACCTCGTTGCAATGGCTATTGGTGATGTGGTGAATTGCATTCTCCTTTTCAGCGCAGGCAGAACGGCCTGTGGCAGCAGCTCAGCCCTCACCCGAAGTGCAACTGGAATCTCACAAAACCGAGCCGTCCTCCAAGGTGTCCCCAGCCCGCCTTGCTAGACAAGAGACAAAGACTATATCGAAGTGCTATGTCCAGGTCACGGGAATGACATGCGCTTCATGTGTAGCCAACATTGAGAGAAACTTGAGAAGAGAAGATGGTAAGATGTACATCAGTGTAATCGGTTGGATTGCTAAGCGTGTCTTTCAGAGAATCCATCTAGCTTTTGCACAGCATTTTTAATGTGTGGGTTGTTAGGAGAAGTACCTTTGCTGCTGCGTTTGGTGGGTGAGAACACAGGCTGCTCGCTGTCGGTTCACGGGGTGAAAGCCATGTCCTTCCTGCTGCTGTGTGGGCCTGCTGGCCAGAGACTGCCTTCGCAAGGCAGGAGTTGGCGTGCTCCAAAGAGACCATAGGCATCAAATGCGGATCCCTTTGAAACTAAACCAGATCTTTTCTACTAGAGGGACGTGCCCAGGTCTGCAACCTCAAGGCAGGGAGGTTGTATTGGAAAGGGAGCTATTAGAGAGAGACAGTATTAATATGGATTAAAGAGACATAAGTTAATTTTAGCTCTACGAGTCAGGGCAACTATGTCCATCTTCTGTCAATGTGATGATTATATTTGCAGAAATAGTCGCATGACTGTGATGTAATGAAGAGTCATTAATGTAGACTGTGTTTAATTATTGTAATGAAGATGGATGTGTCCCAAGTTAACCTGGAATTTAACTTTTTTTATCTTAGAAAATGGATGAATCTAAATACTTTTCACTTAGCGTACAGCAGGAGTGCGCATTTTTAGATCTGCCCTTTCTCATGCGTGTTCTGTCTTAAAGAAGAGGCTTTTAGAAATGATAAATGCAGATCAGAAAAATATGCAGAACTGTATTTTAGAAGAACTTCTTTTAAGTAAAGTAAAAATAGATTGTCTTTTCATATAGCATAGATTAAATGTTTGTAATTAGACTGTTTAAAAACATGTGACTCTTGTGGAGTAATACTTTAGTCTGTCACACCTACACTGTGGTGCTTTTGTAGCTTTGTTGATGTATCTTCCAAAAACAATGGTGTTTTTCTTTATGTGTACCTGCAATATGGTAGCTTGCCTCAGTAAATTGTTATTGTGCCATGATATTACCATATTTTTCTTAAACATGATCTACCATTCCCACATTTTGTTTCCTAGGAATACATTCGATACTTGTGGCCCTAATGGCAGGAAAGGCAGAAGTGAGGTACAATCCTGCTGTCATACACCCTTCAGCTATTGCTGACCTCATACGGGAACTGGGATTTGGAGCTACCGTGATGGAAAACTGTGGTGAAGGAGATGGCATTCTGGAACTTGTTGTAAGCTTGTAATTAAAACCAATCACCTTGGTCTTTATTACTTCTATCTATTGGGTGTGCTTGTATAAGCATCTGCTTCCTGAAGTGTAAATCATAGAGCTTAATTTAAAAAAAATAAAATATAAGAGTACATCAGGTACATATCACAAACTATATCTTGTCCTGCAGACAGTGCTGGCTCACTGCTACACTGAAGTCGGAGATATAGAATCATTCAGGTTGAAAGAGACCCTTGGGATCATCGAGTCTAACCATCTACCCTATCCTACAGAGTTTTCCCCTACACCATATCCCCCAACACCACATCTAAACGACTCTTAAACTCATCCAAGGATGGTGACTCAGCCTATTCCAGTGTCTGACCACTCTTTCTGAAGAATTTCTTCCTAATGTTCAGTCTAAACCTACCCCGTTGCACCTTGAATCCATTCCCTCTTGTTCTATTGCTAATTACCTTTTTTTTTTCTTTTTTGTAGCTGAGTCTAGCTCAGTGTAGCCCAGCTCTGAGCTTGAAGAGCCAGCAGAGCTTTACCTTGTCTGTGTGCTCTGTTTCCTCTGTATTCCTCTCATCCTTAACTAGAGAGCTCCATCTCACTCCTTCAAACCCCAAAAATATGCAATAAGTAATTCAGGATAGTCATGAGCACTCTTTCTTTTGCTACTTTTTGAGATGCATTTACTGAGTAACCTGTGGTTTTGATAACAGGAAGGAACCTTTATTTTACAGGTGAGAGGAATGACATGTGCTTCTTGTGTACACAAAATAGAATCCACCCTCATGAAGACNNNNAGGTGTGGCCTCACCAGTGCTGAGTACAGGGGCACAATCACCTCCCTACTTCTGCTGGTCACTCTATTTCTAATACAAGCCAGGATGCCGTTGGCTTTCTTGGCCACCTGGGCACACTGCTGGCTCATGTTCAGCCACTTGTCAATTAGAACCCCCAAGTCCTTTTCAGCCAGGCAGCTTTCTAGCCACACTTCCCCAAGCCTGTGGTTTTTTGATTATTCTGCCTATTGCAGGAATTACCTTTTTTTTTTCTTTTTTGTAGCTGAGTCTAGCTCAGTGTAGCCCAGCTCTGAGCTTGAAGAGCCAGCAGAGCTTTACCTTGTCTGTGTGCTCTGTTTCCTCTGTATTCCTCTCATTCTTAACTGGAGAGCTCCATCTCACTCCTTCAAACCCCAAAAATATGCAATAAGTAATTCAGGATAGTCATGAGCACTCTTTCTTTTGCTACTTTTTGAGATGCATTTACTGAGTAACCTGTGGTTTTGATAACAGGAAGGAACCTTTATTTTACAGGTGAGAGGAATGACATGTGCTTCTTGTGTACACAAAATAGAATCCACCCTCATGAAGACTAATGGTGTTTTATACTGCTCCGTAGCTCTTGCAACCAACAAAGCACATATTAAATATGATCCTGAGATTATAGGTCCTCGAGATGTTATACAAGTGGTAAAGGTAAGTTTCATGAAGACACAGAGTCTCATAAAATATCCAGTGTCCTTTGAAGAGTTACATACAGAAGAGAAAGGAAGACTATTAAAAGCAAAAAAAAAATCTGTCTCTTTTCTTCCATTTGCTGTCTTCTTAGTGCAGGTTTCTGCAGCTAATATGTGTGCTCTGGCACAGAAGCAATGCTCTATTATGACTTTGCCTAAGGTTTTTAACAGAAATACTAGGAAAGCCGGGCTGTGGTAGAGTTGAGGATACCAGCTGTAGGGTTGCAGAAAAATAAAGCCCATTCATGAGTACTGTACCAGGAGAGAGGTGAAATAAGATTCTTGGCTTTCTCCCTCCATCTCTCTACTTCTGGAATTCAGAAATAACCGTTTTGGAAAGCCACATTTTAGAATAGCATTTTAATGTTCCAGAAAATCTGATGTAGAAATCAACCTGCTTTTCTCTCTTTGCAAGGTAACTAAAAAGTAGTAACAATCATATCAGATATGTTAATAAAGTAAATGAACTGTAAGGCTGGTACCATCAATAATCTGGTAATAACTTTATATGGCATAAAGTGCCTTTAAAAATTGATTGTTCTCTTTTTTTATTATTATGCTTTTTTCCTTAGGATTTAGGTTTCACCACTTCGTTAGTCAAAAAAGATAGAACTGCTAGTCATCTAGATCACAAACAGGAAATAAGGCAGTAAGTATTCCTGAACATATTCAGATACATCTTTGAGTCTTCTTTTTTTCGTCAACAGTAAAGCTTTTTTGTTGTTTGGTTAGGGTTTTTTTTTTTTTGTGACTGTGTAGACTTGCTAGCTAAAATGTCCTAGCTAGTACTTGACTGCAAAACAATTCTTTTTTTCTTTTTTTTTAAATCCGAGGTGGAAAAGGTCTTTTGTTGTGAGTCTCGTTTTCTGTGTTCCTGTCATGGGGCTGATGATTTACATGATGGTTATGGACAGTCAGCTTGCAGATGCTCACGCGCATCACAACATGAGCAACGAGGAAATGGAGGCCCTTCACTCCTCTATGGTCCTGGAATACCAGCTCCTACCAGGATTGTCCGTTATGAATTTTCTGTCGTTTTTACTCTGTGTGCCTGTACAGGTAAGTGGGAATATGACAACTCCTTGTTGCTTTGGCTTAAGCACTCAAAATGGAAGGCAATGAAGAAATTAAAGTTGAAAAGTGACTGTAATTATGCTGAAACAAAATGCTTTTGAGGTTGTCGTGTGCTCCTGCTCTTGCCAAGATCCGTGGTCATGGGCAGGCCAGGCAGCATAGAGATGCCTTGCTGCACTGGTGGGTGCAGGGAGAAGCTGGTGGGACTGGGTGGAGGCGAGAAGACCTGCGAGTACTGTGGCAGAGATTCTAGCCCTCAGCTAGGGCTAGAATTTTGTTTGGGAAGAGATGGAGAAGGCAAAGAACACAAATAAAATTGGTTTCTCCCTCTCCTGTGGGAACGCTGCTGCTGTGTGTTAAGAATGTGTGTATAACATAGACTGATGCTCTTGTTACAGATGTTTGGAGGCTGGCACTTCTATATCCAGGCATACAAAGCCCTGAAGCATAAAACTGCAAATATGGACGTGCTCATTGTTCTGGCGACCACCATTGCGTTTGCCTACTCCTTCGTTATTCTCCTGGTTGCAATGGCTGAGAAAGCAAAAGTAAACCCTGTGACGTTCTTTGACACACCTCCTATGCTGTTTGTGTTCATCTCCTTGGGCCGGTGGCTAGAGCATGTTGCAAAGGTAAGGAAAACAAAAGCCTGTGATATCTACAAGCTGCAGGACACTAAGAATCATTTCAGAATGTTGTGTACCTTTAACACAAAAAATGTCCCATTAAAAAGCTTTGTTTAGGTTCTTTTAACGTTCTTTGTTGTAAAATCATCTTCAGTAACTGCACTCGTAAAAATATGAAATGACTTAACGTAAGTCTGTTTGCAGAAAGTATTTTCTTAATAGGGTAAATTGCAACATATGTAGTTGTCATTTACCCAGCAATTTTTTTCAATAGCATAGTCAGAAAAATATGAAAATTATTATTCTAGGGTAAAACATCAGAAGCACTGGCAAGACTAATTTCATTACAAGCTACTGAAGCTACTATTGTTACCTTGGGCCCTGATAACGTTCTATTAAGGTATCTTGCTTTGTCATTTGCTTTTTCTGCTGTTCCTTTTTTGTTGTTAATGTGCTTAATTCACAGAAAAATGTTACCATTCTATAGAACTATGAAGCAAATAATTTCAGATTTTCTGGCAGATTTGCCAGATATAAATGTTAAAATGCAGAAAAAATAACACTGCTCTGATTTGTTGTATTGGAATCTTGCTAATCTTTGCTGTGATAAGAAAATTAGTGGATTTTCTCAACTGGAAAGTAAATAAAATTATGATAAAATAATCGTAGTGCTCTTTAAAATAGCATTTCTTGTGGCATTTTTTGTATACGTTAACAGTGTCAACCAATGGGGTTATGCTTTGTGTATAGTGGCAACTCCTTTTGCCTGGGTAACTTCAGATAACAATCTCTTATTAAAAACACTATACATCATTGTAGTGAAGAGCAAGTTGATGTCGAACTGGTTCAACGAGGTGACGTTGTCAAAGTGATCCCAGGAGGCAAATTCCCAGTGGATGGTCGTGTTATTGAGGGACACTCTATGGTGGACGAATCTCTTATCACAGGTAAGCATTTGCTTCTTGCAAGTGTAAAAATGTTTTTCTTTAAACGTATGTGAAGGGGGGAAGTTGAAGCTGATGTTCTCCTTACTCTTCTGATTGCATGTTAGGAGTCATTATAATATTGCTGAAAAATAAACTTAGTATCTGTTGACCTTTCCTCAGGTGAAGCGATGCCTGTGACCAAAAAACCTGGCAATACAGTTATTGCAGGTTCTATTAATCAGAATGGATCACTACTGATTTCAGCAACGCACGTCGGAGCTGATACAACTCTTTCCCAGATTGTTAAACTTGTGGAGGAGGCCCAGACCTCAAAGGTAGAGCGTTATCAAATTAAGCATATGAGTTTTGTTTTATCGTTTAGGCTTCAGCATACCAAATCAGTTAAAGAGCGATTAAGGTTGTTTAGATTTCAATTGCAGTTGCATAATGAAGTGTCTTGCTGAATAAGCACTTTGATATAGTCTACTGTTCCAAGTCTCCTTGTCTTCTTAAGTAAGTATGTAATTATAAAGTGTGGTATGCCAAGTGTGCTGCGAACAGAAGCTGTGATTATATCTATGTCTGAAGGCATAAAAGAGAGTAAGCAGAATGTTGCTGGAGCTGACGTGTGTTTCTCTGTCCTAGGCTCCTATCCAGCAATTTGCAGACAAACTTAGTGGCTACTTCGTTCCTTCTATTGTGGCTGTCTCTGTGGTTACGCTTTTTGCCTGGATTATAATTGGATTTGTGGATTTTGAAATAGTAGAGAAATACTTTCTGGTAAGTCGTCTTAAACACCTTCTGAAATATTTAAAAAATAGCCTACAAGTCTATTGGACTGCAGTGGTTCCCTTTCTGAATTATCCTTGCAGGCTGTTTCTGACCTATAGATATTACATTAGCAGTAGTAATATTTTATTTTTCGTGTTTTATTTTTTTACACTCTATCACTGCTATATTTATACTTAAAGAGAATCTGCAGTAATTAATCAACTCCTGAAGTCAGTATTAAAAACAAGGTAATTAAAAAAGTAAATGTTAAGCATCAAAATCTCCCAGTTTCAATTCCTTCTCTGTGCAGAAAAGAAGTCCTTTGGGTCACAAGCTCCAGTTCTAGTTTTGTCAGCACAGCTCTCTGTAAATTCATCTTTGAAATCAGTGGAATTCATATTCATTACAGATGCCAGAGGAGATCAGGATCCTAACTTGTACCTTAGGGTTGCTTAGCTCACAGGTGTCTTGTCATGACTATTTCTGATTAGAATTTATTAGTTTCCAGGAAAGCAATCTACATATTCTCTTCCTTTTGTTATTGTATATATTGTTCACAGAGTATCTTTTATTACATTGCAACATAAAGGAGTCGTTATACTGTGTGGTACCTTAGTTAGGAAAATGTCCTACAAATAAAGCAGATCGCAGGCATACGCGGTATAGAACACAACTTAGGCATTAATTAGTCATTGATCTTAGCTTTTGTATAATTTGCCTGTGCTTTAGTTTTTAATACTTTAGCTTATCTATTTGCTGATTTATTTTTTTTTTTAACAACAAAGGCAAGGTGCAGTTGAATACATTGTTTCTACTGTTCAACTTCTTCTATTACTAAAATAAACTTCTGTCCCCAGGGTTACAATAAGAGCATTTCTGCAGCCGAGGTGATAATCCGCTTTGCTTTCCAAGCCTCCATCACAGTCCTCTGCATTGCCTGCCCCTGCTCTCTGGGATTAGCCACCCCGACAGCTGTGATGGTTGGTACGGGGGTAGGAGCTCAGAACGGCATCCTGATCAAAGGAGGAGAGCCGCTGGAGATGGCACATAAGGTAAAGGATGTGGGTTATTGTGACACGAGCTCTAACGGCTGGTCTCGGTGGCATTTTGCCAGTTGCTGCCTGAGCAGATGGTTACATACTCGTCAGTGATGTATGGTCAGTACGCAGTAGTAAGTTTGGTTAAATTGGGTGGTTTTCTAGGAAGCTATACTTTAAAGCTTTGTTGGTTGAATGAAGTCTTCCTGTTTTGCTGCAGGTGAAGGTGGTTGTATTTGACAAGACAGGAACTATTACTCATGGGACTCCAGAAGTGACACAGGTGAAGTTTCTAGTGGAGGGTAACCAGCTACCACATCATAAAATGCTGGCCATAGTGGGGACCGCGGAGAGTAATAGCGAGCATCCTCTTGGAGCAGCAATAACAAAATACTGCAAAAAGGTAAGTTACTTATACAGAAAAGGAGTAGTTTGTGTTACAGAAGAACTCTTTTGCAGCACTTGATATGTATGAATAGTTATTTAGAAAGTAATTGATGTATCCAGTTAGGAAAGCTGAAAATTGCAGAGCCACCTAAATCACTTGATGCCATTCTAGCTGTGCTCAAACTTAATGTTTTGATGATTGGTTGAATATTCCTCTGCTCTACTGGAGTTAGTTTGACTGCACTTTATTTTGTGGGGTTGTAAATGCAGCATGCTTTTATACATTTCAAAATTTTCTCAGTTTACCTCCTTTTTTTCTTTAGGAACTGGACTCGGAAACCCTTGGGACATGTACAGATTTTCAGGTGGTTCCAGGCTGCGGCATTAGTTGTAAAGTCACCAATATTGAAGCACTACTATACAGGACAAATATAATGGTCGAAGAAAACAATATTAAAAATGTGACACTTGTGAAGATTGAGGAAAATGCAGATGAATCAGTGCAGCCTGCTTTGATTATTGATGCTGAACTGCCAAGTAAGCTAATTCCGGTTTATAGAATAAAATGGATAATTTTTGCTGTTGTATCTTTAGGATCCTTAAGAACGAGGTCACTTTTTTCTGCCCTGGAGAACTGGCCTTGCATGAAGGCACACCTGAAATAGTTGGTCATTAGTTTATTTAATGCTCATACATCACTCAGGACGTTTTGATTAAATGCAGTTCAGAGTTACCTGTTGAATATGAGGCTGGAAAATCATATAGGAATTCTTTCAGCTCTCTCTCTTTTTACTTCGCTTCATCCCAAGTTATCATTTGCTAGCTGAAACTATGTATATTTGCACAACTGACTGGTTTTCAATCAAGAACAGCTCGTTGTTAGAACTTTCAACTAAATTGAACTGTTACATATAAATTATAAGCACTGAGAAAGGGACTTGGTCCTCTGCTGTCTTTTGACCTGTGATTCTTGGTCCAGTGATGTGATAACTACCCATTGCTGAAGAAATATTAGTGTCTGTCTTGTCAAGAACACGTGAAATGATTGGTGGGGCAGAAAATATTGAGAAAGACCTTCTTTCTTTTTGGATTCTCTGTAATGGTGTTTCTGCACATCCTGCGAGAATCTGGATAGGAGTAGCTGGAGGGAACCTTCCTGGTTATCAGTATGATGGAAGAATTGTATTTTCTTCCTTCAGCTACTCTGACTTCTCAGAAGTACTCTGTTCTCATTGGTAACCGGGAGTGGATGAATAGAAATGGCCTCCTTGTCACAAATGAAGTTGATAAAGCCATGATGGAACATGAGCGGAGAGGTCGCACAGCGGTTCTAGCAGCTGTTGATGGTAAGTTCAGAGATGTCTCTTTTTTTTCTTTTTTTTTTTTATTCAGAGATTGATTTGTCACTATTTAAACAGAAAGCAACAAGTAATAATGTCATAACAGCTAATACCTGAAGCAGAATAATAGGATGAAAAGAGATCATTAACTAGTTTTATAACGCTCTCATATGAGAAAGATGTCTTCCTGCCTTGTTTTAGTTGACAGGAGAGTTGGCCATAATGCAAAGACTTCAAAGAGCAAAGGAAGGAAGGATATTGTTGTTGGACAGTCCAAGCTTTGTATTGCCTTAAACATTACTGCCCTGATATCTGTCTCATTCTGCTTTTTACTGCCGATATTACTGTTTCTGGAATTGGTCTTATGGGGGGGAGGGAGGGGAAAGCTATATTTTCTTCGTAAAGCAATGAAGATCTTTATTCCAAACATTCTTTCTTTCTGTTCTTTTAGGAGTGCTTTGTGGCTTGATAGCTATTGCTGATACTGTGAAACCAGAAGCTGAGCTGGCAGTCCACACTTTGAAGGGTATGGGATTAGAAGTTGTCCTAATGACTGGTGACAACAGCAAAACAGCAAGATCTATTGCCTCTCAGGTAAGCTGTTATATATTGTTATGGTTTGAGGAACCCACAACAATTTATTGTTGTTTTGACAATTATTCTATCACCCAATGACCCGTCTCCACCTGGGAAAGGGGAAACAGGGAAAACAAGGAGACATGAGGGTTGAAATATAAATAGATTTAATAGGATAAGACTAAATAATTAACAATAATACTAAAGAACCTGTATTGATTCCAGTACCAATATGAAATGTACAATGATTACACTCAGCCCACTCCATCATTAGGAAGCTGTACGCTCCCAGCAGGGGACAGCAAATGTCAGACACTGCGAGTGCTGCGGCTTTGGGAGGAAGGGAAGGGCTCAGGGGTCCAGCACTGGGCCAAGGAGTCCTCAGGATGGCAGCCATCAAGGGAGAGAGAGAATTCCTCAGCAAACTTTCTAATTCGTATTGGATGTGACGTTCATGGTGTGAAATAATCGTGTTGGCCAGCCTGCAACACGGCAGTGTCCAGGCCTCGCTCCTCCTCATCCCTGCGCCTGGCAAGGCTTGAAAACACCAAGACCTTGAATCCCACGTAGTCTGGCTGGCCGTGAAGTAAATACTTTCACAAATGCAGACACTAGAGTCTTCTAAAAGTGCAGTTTTCCCAGTCGTTAGGAAATAAATTAGTCTTGTGTTGCTCAAACCAGGACATACGTGTTTTGGGGTTTGAAGCTTGCTACAACCCACACAGAAGAGGCGTGCTGTGTCATGTTGATACTGCTTGTGGCCAGCGTGGAACTGGTTTATTGTGAAAAATGGTAATGTAAACAAATTCTGAGTAAGGGGCATATTAAAGAAGCTTTTTTGAATGGAAACAGTGTCAACTTTGAATTCAGAGGTATTTTCGTATTAGCTGGGTTTGGTCTTTAGCTCACGAGTGATAATACGGGTTTCAACCTTCCTAGTCCCATTATTAGAGGCGGAAGCTTTGATAGCTGGTAGAAAACCTGCAAGGCAGTTTTGTGCTTCTCTCTCTTTAGGTTGGCATCACCAAAGTGTTTGCAGAGGTTCTTCCCTCCCACAAAGTAGCCAAAGTGAAACAATTACAAGACGAAGGGAAGCGGGTGGCCATGGTTGGAGATGGTATCAATGACTCCCCAGCTCTTGCCATGGCCAATGTGGGAATTGCTATTGGCACAGGTACTGATGTAGCCATTGAGGCAGCTGATGTGGTTCTTATTAAGGTAAGAAATATGAATGCTTCATCAAAATTATATGATAAGGGGGTTTAGAAGGCCCAGGATGTCTTGAGTGATTCGGAGCACTGCTGAGGTGTACAGCCTTCATAAGCCAGGAGAACTGGAGCAAAGAATTGTCTTTATCGTTTTGTTTTTTAGTGTGGTGGTAATTATCCTATGAAGAAAACTTTCCCATTTTCTGGGTACTACAGATTTTGGGGTAATGCAAGTTTGAGAGTGGGCAAAGGAGGAAAAAGTGACCTGACTTTAGCAAACAAATTCTATTCCGGTAACATACCACAGTACCTCTGAGGTTATAGTCACTTCTTCTTACATATCAATCCCACCTTGACAGAAGCTGTGGTCAGTGTCCAGAGCTGTCCTGTGGGGTGCTCTATATATCCCTTGGATTACAACGACAACTGGGATGAGATTGGTGCTGATTGTATGGGCTCTAGGCAGACAAACCAGAGCAGCCTACAGCATACGCACTGCGTGTAGTCTGTTACATCCAGTGGACAGTAGTTAGCTTTAACTTAGGGGTATGATGATGCTACGTGTATGCTTTTTTTCCTCTCTTTGACTTCTGCAATAAATGTATTAACTTGCAGGATGACTTGATGGATGTGGTAGCGAGTATAGATTTATCAAGGAAAACTGTGAAAAGGATACGGATCAACTTTGTCTTTGCTCTAATTTATAATCTCATTGGAGTCCCCATAGCTGCAGGTATGTGACTGTTTCCCTGCAGTAACGAGGTTGTGCTCAGTGAGCAGAGGATTGCAGTGATTTGCTATTGTGTGTAACAATGTCCGTTTTCTTTATTTCTGACTGTCTCTGTCTGGGAATGTTGCAGTGGTGTATTTCTCAGCTGTCCTCCTGCCCCATGATGGCTATTATGGATTTGCTAAGCACATGAAAATAACTTCTAAGATAAAAGACTTATTGAATGAGCCTGATTCTGTGAACAAGCACTAAACTAAAATCCTATTTATTAACATATTGAAATGCAATTTCACATGGACTGTCTAATTTTACTTGTATGTGTTAATGTGTTCCTGCTCTGAACTTGTTGCTGTTTTCTTTTTCTAGGTGTCTTCCTGCCCATTGGTTTGGTTTTGCAGCCCTGGATGGGATCTGCAGCAATGGCTGCCTCCTCTGTTTCCGTTGTGCTTTCTTCTTTGCTGTTAAAGATGTGAGTATAAACATCTTTGTGGTTTGTAATTTAGGTTTGAAGCTGAGATCTTTTGCTTTGAGTGGCAGAAGGTAAGTGTGGGACTATGACAGGTTTCAAAGGTTTTTGAAGAATGGTTCGGGCAGGTCTGTGTTCAGCAGCAGTTGCTTTTGTTCTTGCTCGAGGAATCAGTTGGTCCAAAGCGCCTCAGACAGTAGTGTGAAGAGAAACGTTCAAATCAGAAGTGGGTTCAGAATAGAAAATTCCTTTGTCTATTTGTGAGGAATCTTGTCAGGACATGCTGGGTTCTGAGACGAGGTGGCTGTAAACGCCACACCGACACTGAGGATCGTTGCAATAAGTGAACTGCGTTTTGCTGCTGCGTTTGTCGTTGCGTTCTGGTTCCTCAGCCCGCAGGCAGGAGCAGTGTAGCACTGCGGTGGGAACGGTACCTTTTGCTATTTAGCTTTCACATGACGGGTCAGAAGAAGGAGAGTAGAAGATCTGGTAAATGAGTGGAGCGGTCCGCTCTCGGTCGGTACATTTTGTCAGTATGTTTTGGGGATGCTCAGCACCACCAAAGCAGTTAAATGAGGAGTGAGGCGGGTCAGCTCCTACCTGTTCTTCTGTCTCCTGGCCAAAAGGCACTGAATTAGTTTCTGGTTGCATAGTAGCTTTGCAAAATCCGAAACTTTCATCACCGTATCATTGATCAAATTATAAATGTCTCTGGCTTGTGCATGATCATAGCACGTAGGCTAGTTTCTTTCCATATTTCACTGTATTTTACTTCAACCCCAGATGCATTGTCATCTGTTGTTTTTTCCTTCCTTAGGTACCAGAAACCAAGTGCTGAGAAACTGGAGTTCCGGGCTCGTGGCCAAATGAGGCACAAGAGCCCATCGGAAATCAGTGTCCACATTGGAATTGATGAGACTGGGACGGGCTCTCCTAAACTGAGCTTAATGGATCGAATCATCAATTACAGTAGAGCCTCTATAAATTCTCTATTTTCAGACAAGCGTTCGGTGAACAGCATCGTTCTTAACGAACCAGATAAGCATTCACTTTTGGTGAGAGATTTTGGAGAAGATGATGACACAGCACTATGAAAGACTCGTTCCTCCCACCCCGGCCAAGCGAAAAAAACCAACCCTGAAGCAAAATGACAAAACAACCAAAATAGCTGTTTAGAAGTCTGTGCATGTACTGATTGTTTCTAGAGTTCCTTTCAGATGTATTTCTTCTTTACTGTAGAAAGTAAGTTTTTGCAGTGACTTTCCAGGGTTGTCTTTTTTCTTTTTTTTTTCTTTTTTTTTTTTCTTTTTTAAAAACTAGACTTAACCAAAAAAATGGTGCAGGGGCTGTTAACGCTTGCAAACAGGGCTGTGGTACCATTCCGTGAAACTTGCAGCGTAGCATTCTTTTTGGCAAAACGTGAAAATATGATTAAGGAAACTAAGGAACCAGAAACCTATTTCCCAGCCTTAATAATAGGCTGCTTTGTGCATAGTCAAAGTTAGTACTGTGTTAAAAAATCATAAATTACTGCATCTGCAAAACACTGAAGGTTCTGTGCAGATAGACGTGCCTTACTTCAAAACTTCCAGGACCCTCTTGTTGCTATGGCCTGTGCCTGCCTTCAACCAGAAATGGCTCCTCTCAAATGCCTTTTCTTCTTACAAACATCTGGTTCCAGCTCTTCACACTCCTGACTTCAAATCATCTCACCATTTGTCATCTGGATTCCTGTGAGGAATGGGAGCTTTTGGGTTTGCTTTTTTAACAGCATTACCCATGTTTAGCTCTCTCCATCCGTGCCCCGGTACACTCCTGCTACTGTGATTGTCTGCTTGAAGGGGTTGGGAGCTTTGCACATTCCCAACCTCTCCTGCGCCAAGACCTTCTGTGACATCTGAATACGATATGAATGTGATGTGGTATTAGCCAAAATGTTTAGCTTTTAAGAAGGCAGCAGTGTAGTTAGTGCTCGCTACCAAATTTACTAACACTCCTTGAATGAACCAGAACAGTTTGGACTGGCGACACGTGGACTGCCTTTAAAATCTTTACAGTTCAGTCTCTGCAGATAGCAAATATCATCAAAGAATTAATTGTGTCAGGTACTGCACTAACACCAGTTGCTTGTAAAGATAAGTTAGCTGTCTGTAGGACTGACCAGGAATGGTCCAGAGTCCACTCCATAGATTGATCCAAACCTCCTTTGATTGGGATGTTCAGATCCAGGCTTTGGGAATTAAGGCAGTCTTCATTTGTTACTGAACTGAAATACCAAAATGAAGGTTTTGATCATTAAATCATGAATATTCTCAATGAGAAATAAAGGTGTTCATTGCCCAGTAGGTAGCTACCTGTTTGTTACTTAATAAACCTTGTTTTTTAAATACTCTGCTGAGACAGCTTTCTGAAGCAATTACTAGGTTCAGTTGAATTACAATATAAAATACAGTCCATGGTGTAAACGTGCAATTCCAGTGTGTGTTTGTAGAGGAGAAATACTCAGTCCGGAGTATGATAAAGAGATCTCTATAATGTTCTAGTTTTTAATATGAAGTCTGATGTCACTGCATAGATTGTGTATGTAAAAAGTCTTAAGTAAATAGCTTTTGCATTTTATCTGAGAACTACCAGAAAAATACCAATGTATGGAAACAGAAGAGTTGTGCTATGGAATATATTGTTAGTAAATCAGTGTACTGGCTGTGTTGCAGTGAGGAGAACAACATAATTTGTTGCTGCCGCTAGTTTAAGAAACAAAATATTTATGTTGCAGGATTTACGTTCTTAATATCTCTACATCAATATAGATTATTTTTTTAAATTAGATTATATGCAATATAGCTATATGTATATATTGTAGTGTTAAGAAAAGCTGAAATATGTTTCTGCAAAGCCATTCCATAAGATATTGTTCTTGGTTTTCAGTGACAAAGCTGTTTCTTACAAAGCAGATAGTTACCTAAAAACTGTTTGATCGTATTATGATGGGTTTTTAGTGCTTCACACCATGCAGACTGTTTCCAAAGATTTCAGTTTTCTTGTCTGTGCACTCTCATTCTCGGTGGTGTTCTTGGCAAGATTCTGCAGATGAAGGGGAAGTATTTTACATATTTTATTTTTTTTTTTGTCTGGATTGTGCTGGTGGATGGTCTTAATTGTTCCGTGAAGACACGAGGCAGATCCTAGCATGCTCCCAGGTGGGAGTTTCGCTACTGCAGGTGGCAATTGGGGTATGTATGGCTGGAAAGGACAGACAACATGCTCTTACCGCGGGAAATTGAGTAGTAATTTAGGATTAAATTCCTGGTTGGCAGATAAAGCAGCATGAAGAATTTGTTAAATTCTTTCTGAAGATTTCCAGAGCACTTGGCTTTGACCTTTTGTTGTCCAAATTCTAGGTAGGTTGAATGTTTACAGTGGAACGCTGGCTTGAGCACCAGTTCTTTCCCAATATAGATGTTTTTTCTAGGCTTTTCCATTTTCTGTGAAACCCGGCACTTGATCCAGCAAAAGAAGGCTACTTTTCAAAAGTAGGATACTTTATGAGGTACAGAGGTGATTATTGGGGAATAGGGAGTAACGCTGGCTGAGAGTGGATGGCAGCTTCTGAGTGCAGTCAGAGAATCAAACTCTAGAGACAGGAGGTAACTGAGCTGAAGACCAGTGTTAGCCCCAGAGCGAATGGGTATAAGGTGGCTGTGATAAATGTCGGCTTCAATTCAGATGAAGCTTTTTAACTACAACGGCTGTTATGTTCTGGGACAGCTTCTGTCAGAGCTGCTGCGGGTGGAAAGCAGATTGCGAGGCTTGTATGAAGTGATGCCAGGAGAAGCAGTACTCAGGACTTACTGACCCACAAAGTCCCTTTCAACGCCCTTTTCCTCTTTAGAAAAATCTGTCTGGACTTGTCTTTTGAACTTGAATTTCGTACACATTGTGTTTGGGTAATGTATAGCTGATTGAGAAATTCAGAGTCCAGATCTTCGAAAATAGGTTGTCTGTCCAACACCCGCCCCAAAGGTGTGCTGTTGACTTACAGAATGTTTATCATGTGATTAAAATACTCTATAAGGTGCTTTATGTTGAAGAACCAAAATATTTTTAAGTTTGAATGTGCAGTGCAAGTGAGATAATTTGGGAGCTAAACGTTTTCCCAAGTGTAAATGTTTTAATATGTAAATATCTTACTCCTGTTGGAGACAGTTTGGATTCAGGAATTTAAAGTATCACTTGGAAACACACAGTTACAAATGAAATTATATATTACTAGTTTGTCTATTTTATTGTTTTCTGTAACTAGCTATTTATAAAAGCTGTGCTCTATTTAAAAAACAAAGTACATACACTCAAGGCTTTAAAAACACTCTTTGAATCTTACCAATCTTACTTTTAGAAGAGTAGACACTTGAAATTTTATATAAAAAAGAATGTGAAGCTGAAAAAACAATGGAAGCGAGCAAGCATTTTTATTTATTAAAAACTATGTTTATTTTTTGCTTAAAACAGAACTTCCAACAAAATGTTTTAAACTTGAGATGTTTTTATTAGAGTTTTGGTATGAAGAACAGAGAAATGAATGCTGTTGTGGAATGTTAATTCAGTGCTGTTACATTTCTTTACATCTAGAAATGTGTAGTCTCACTTCCTATTCTTCTAAGACTGTGCCTCCATCGTTGTAATGACAATTATAGGCTATATAATAAAATGTAACATCCAAAGACTGGTTTAAATTGCGTTCCATTATGTTCTTTAAATATTCCTTTTGCTGACTTAACGGATTGTATTGCCAGCTGTGCAGAATTTCCCCCCATTCCTTCCCCGGCACTGTTCAATGAAAAGGCTGAAGTCGGCCCCTTGGGGAGGGGACAATGTGGGGTGGCCAGGCAGAGGCCCATGATGGGCACGTACAGGACGGGGGTTCTGAAAGCAGCTCTGGGCATCACGTGCACTTCATCTTCCCTGGGTAAGAGTGCTCCGAGTGAAATGGGGAAGGTAGAGCACTGTAGCTTTTTGCTTTTCAGCAAAAGGCAGAGTGTCAGGGTTTCTTACATGTTTTCAGCTCTGCTAAACTGGGCGGCCTCGAGGAAGACACTCGGCCTATGTGAAACTGTGGTGGTGTGAGGGTTGGGAAACTCTGAAATAATCCTCACATGAAGAGCATCGCTGTGTTACAGAATGGTGGAGCAAGCTGAGGCTGGAAGAGACTGCTGGAGGTCATGTAGTTGAAACCTGACAAAGCAGGTGAGCTGCAGGTCTGACACTTCTAATACCTCTGCAGCCTCTCCGGGGACTCTGTTCCAGTGGTCAGTCGCCCTCACAGTAAAAAAGTGTTTTCCTACATTAGGATGAAATTTCCTGTGTTTCAACTTGTGCCTATTGCCTCTTGTTCTTCACGGGGCGTTGCTGAGATGAGAAGGGTGGCTGAAGTGCAGTGGTTTATGTGGCCATTCTGTGTCCCAAAGAAAAGCACCAAACGTTGACTGGGGAGAATTCCATGTGAGTGTTCCTGTGTTGTTCTTCTGGAGATGACCAGGCCAGGCCCCAGTAATCATTTGGGTCAAAATCTGGCTCAAATCTCCTGCCAAAGCCTAGATACTATCCTGGACAGTGTTTGAAGCAATGAGGAGCAGTAACAGGAGGAGATTCCCTTCTCAGCTCCCCAGCTGAGCTTGTCAGAAGAGGCCCTGGCAGCCTGACTGGTCCCCAGGCTGTGGTCTGTGACGGCCAGTGTGTCTCCAGGGGCTTTCTACCTTCAGTTTGTTAGGATAGGTAAAAGGTGTGAAACCACAACAGGGTGTATATTTTTGAGTTTTCTAGAAGCATCTCTCAAGCATTTTAAGTAAACGATGATTGAATGCTCCAGTATGCCTTTGAGCTGGTTTTCTTATTTTTATTTCAATAAATAAATAAACAACACAACCCCTGCTCTATCCAAAACACTTCTTGTTCCCTGTGTTTGCCAGGCTCCTCTCCTGGCAAACTCCTCTCCTCTATGCCTGTACCCAGGTAGATGATCCATGCTGGCTTCCGGAGTCTCATGGTGCCATTTTCATTGTATTGCCAGAAGAACATGTCCTTTTCTTATTTTTCTGGATTGCTTAGGCCGGGGTCCTGCGAAGATCCGCTCCCTCCGTTGGGGCCTCAGCTCATCTCTGTCTGGGGTTGAGTTGGTCTCACTTGGAGATGGTGCAGGGGTTTTTAGTGTGATGATGCACGACAAAGACCTCCCCTGGTGCTGTCTCCTTCCATGTCTGAGGTGACTCTCTGCTTGGCTAGAGCTGGATGGGCAGATCCTGCTGCTCTAGGGAAGAGGCTGGGAGAGCGTCCACGAGACTGCGCTGCCCAGGAGTGTGAACAAGGAGGTGGGTGTCTGAGGCCAGCTCTAAATGAACGAAGCGTGGGTGATCCCACAGGCTACACAGACATGCTTAGTGACCACTAATTTTAGGCAGAATGAGTTTTGTTTTCACTTTCCAAGATGAAGAATTTTGCTTTCAATCAAAACGCAACCATGTAATTTCACCATCTTGGACTGACTCTCACTGGCCTAATGTGCCCCAACAGGTGTGCAGACCTACAGCTTTTAGCACCTGTGGTTTTGAAAATACAGGCTTGTTGCACAGAAATAGTAACCAAAACATTTAGGTTTGTTTAATTTAGGCCTTTAGTTATTTTGGATTAAGAAAGCGTGTGAGCCTTCTTGTTTCAAACTGAACAGTCTATTTTTAGCTATGACTGAATTTAAAAATAAAAGAAAGTAAAAATTCCCTAGAGCTTTTTTTTTTTTTTTCATATATATATCTCCAACTAGAGTTTTGCAGCAGACTGTTCAGTGAAGTGGATCCAAATCATCTTAATCTGCAGCCTCAGGCTTCTGATACTGTGTGCAGGTTGGGTCCATACTTGTCATGTATCTCGTATAAGGAAAGTTTGACTAAAGCCACAGAGAGTCTCCCAAGGTACAAAACACATCTCGGCCTCGGTTAGAATAGGAATGAATGATTGTTTTCTAATAGCTTTTGTTTTTCAGCAGCTTTATAGTCATAAGCTAAAATGGAATAAAATAGGCTAAGTGAAAGTGTGCTTTGAGATCTGGGAAATCATTATATTTTGAATCTCATAGAAAACAGCTAATTTTCACGAGTCAATCCAGACTGGTCAGCCAGGCTGCAGTCACGGTAAGGTATCACACATCAGCAAACCAGGCCTTTATACCTACTGCAGGGAACACAGCTGTATATCCAAATTACCTGATGTCACTGGTAGTGCTAAATACCTTCCATAATTGAAAGTCTTTTGTCTAGCCCACAGTAGCATTTCTGGCATCTTGGCATGAGAAATACCCAAGCCAAGTAGTTACCCTGATGTGAAACTGCACAACCTCTCTGAACAGAAACCTCACCAGATTAACACATCTGGATTTTAAGATTATCTCAACTGAAGGTTCCATAGTTTCAGGTAAGACCACTGATTAATCTGGAGGACTCTAATCTGGAGTCACTGAAATATTTTATTTATAGCAACCTGTATTTGAAAACAAAAACCAAAACCAACCAAAAAAACACCCTAACCAACCAACCAAATAAAAAGCTCATTAAGTATCCAGGAATTCCCAAACCCTGTGTCAAATACTCCGGGGACAAGATGCGATGCAAAAATCCCTGCATTCATCTGGCCAATATACATCATCTGTGACTCAAGTGCACTGTACACGTACATGCTCAGATGCAAGTAAAAAGAGACAGTGTGCATAGAGTAGGATTCTTTACCATTTTCAGTTTAACCCCCCATCCAATTTTATACTTGGGCAGACCCAAAGCCCTGCATTCCCTGCTAATGTCAGAAATGAGATTGCATACCATTGCATACAATTTTTGCCAACCTGCTAATGTTAGGCAGGTGATGGGAGCAGCCAAGAGATGTACACGTTTATTCTCTGGCTACAGTGGCACTAGAAGCTTAGAATTTTGCCCATGCTTCAGGCAGTTTTTTTCACAGCGCCAGACTGGCTGCTCAAACTCCATATCCCAAAAGATGATTAAAAGGAAGAGCTGGGAAGAATTACAAAAACCAGACAAAGCTGGAGGTGGTGAGAACATATGGGTTTTGTGTTCACGTAGACTATAATCTTCAGAGCAGTAGTAAGTTTGTGGTTATAAATCTTAATTTTTTTGCCTAATTTGTCATTAAATTCCAATGCTCCTACCTGACAATGCTCACGGTGCAGTGAGTGCTTTATAATCAGACATGGAGGCAGAGGCCTGGCCTTGCCTTGCCCTGAAGGGCAGAGAAGTTTGCCAGGAGGTAACTCCACCTTTTATTTAGGATAAAAAGGTGAAACTTAACCTTGTGCATGTACCCTGTAACAAATCCTTTGTAATGTTTCTGCCTCTCAGTCTTTGCTAATTCCACAGAGCCACAGCTCGCTGATAGTTCACAGAGTACGTAAACGAATGCTCCCTGCTGTAAAATGCTCAAGTTCAAAGTGGGTATGGTCACCTACGGAGGTGAACTCAGTAGACATCCATGGCAAATGCACAATAGCCTAAAAATAATGACATCTCCTGAACCAGTGCTTCCTCCTGTCTCCTCTCTTTTATTTGGTGCTGGCAGAGCTTTTCAGTGGGGTGTCACCTCTGCAGCCTGCCTAGCCCAGAGCACCCGAACTTTGGTTTGTGCTGTAAGGAACTGCCCTCATTAAGGAGGTATGAGAGAAACTGATGAGAAAAAGACAAGATCTGCTTATTCCCCCAGTACTCAGTGGTCTGGGAACCAAGCAAATTACAAATTAACAAAGCAGACTTGTAAGTTCCAAAGTTTAAAATAAGCGCAATTAAAGAAATACACTTAAATGTGACAAAGTGGAAAGTTTATGAGGGGATAAGGTAACTAGAAATACAGAAAGAACACAGAAAGAGGACCTGTCAGAATTTTGGGGAAGAATTTTCTTGCCGAGAGACAGAAAAAAACCCTTCCTTGCATGAACCATGAAACCACAGAGGAATATTGGTAGCGTGTTAACATTTCCCAGTGAGTTCTCACCCACTTTCCCCTAGAGGGCCCTGTTTATTAAAAACTACAGAAACGCATCCACTTTGTGCCCCAAACCACTCTCAGCTCTGGTTTAGTCTGTTCACTGAATACACAGTTCAACGGCAAATCTATCAGGAAGGTATAACTGTGGATTTATCTTTTTATTGTTGGTGATTATTGTTAGACTAACTTGTTACCCATTTTTTAAGTATTAGAAATCTAAAGCAAAAGATAGGAGCCAATTGCATTAAATATAGATAAATGTGGAGTTAAGGGTGATGAGGGGACTATGTCTGATATTTATACTGAATATCAAAATACGTCCCAAACACCATCAGCTTTCATTATCCATGAAAATTTGTACTACAGATCAAGTCAATAGGTCTTAAATAATAATTTTTAAAAAAATATCTTATTTTTAAACTGTGGTATTAAAACCCCACAGTGAAATAGTGATACATGTGTAAAAGCCTTAATAGAAATGGTCTTGCTCTAGAGTTATTCAGTGATGCTCTATTTCTGAAATCTAGGTGCATAAGGTCCAAAGTGAACATTTGAAAAAAAAAGGCTATTTCTTAGCCTCCCTCCTGAACTTCCATCTCTCTCTCTCAAGAATGCTCTCTTATCTTTCCTACAAGATATGCGTGCTTGAATACTGCACTGCTGCAAAGAGAAAAAAACTTAGAACTTGTGATGAAGCCTGTTTTTAAGTAGAAGCTTAAAATGCAGAGGGTGGTTATAAAAGCAGGGAGTTTCTGAAGACTGGGTCATACGACCCAGATGGAGATGAAGATTATTGGTCTCCAAACCACAACTCTTCAGTTTGATTCATATAAATATGCAGGCCAGTGCACCAAAGCCCGTGATCTGTCTCAACTTCCCACAATCCCATTACTTTTGGCTAAACAAAGCAGGCAGGATCGTGCAGGCGATGGCTATGTCACTCTAAAGTACAGCTTCTGTTTTGTATTCCTAGAAATTACCTCCAAGGATGGTCACAGGCTTTAATGCCAGATCCTGTTTTTTTTTTCATTACCAGCCCTTTACCCTCCTGGCTTTGTTGTACTGGTTAATTTATAAGTACAGGTTTTGAACTGTTTGCATGGGCTTTTTTTCTGTCAATATTTGCAGTATATTCTAAATATTTCACAACATGAGGGAAAACAGAAAGGTGACTCAAACGTGGTAATGAGCTTTGAGTCTCGAACACGTGTCCGTAATAGTTCTCTTTTCTTTATAACTTCTTTATAATGCACAAATTCTGGTGTCCTGGCCATATCCCATCTGCAATTATGTTCTGGCACTGCAAGTTCTCATGTGACTTTCTCCCTATTCTCCTACCTCATCTTCTTCACCAAAAAATGGAGAAAAAGCAAGCAAGCATAAAACTAGAGTACAATTTATGAACTATGGCTGCAGTTCTGCCCAAAACAATAGATTCTTGTAACTGTGCTAAGCTTTTAATTTTAGATGACTAGACTTCTTATACAATACTCTACTAGCCTATTATATTATATAGTTGTAGTGGAGTTAGTCCTACTGAGTGTTCTTGGTCGTTATAACTTACTTATTTTCATTTATGACTTGTTCGGTCCTTTATTCCTTAATGTCCTCTTCTAACTGGGGATTAGCAACTGTCCCACTGTCCCCTCTCCTCAGGCAGCTTGGTATCTTACATTACTGTGGCTGCTCAAGTTACTGTGTTCATGCCACACACCATGACATTTCTCCTCCAGAGTTTTTTACCCCTATGAGGTGGCACGCAAGCTTTTTAAAATAAAGCCTTGTGCTAATGAATGAATCAATTTACTGGGGAAAGTAATAGGTGATGCAAGGATTCGGTTGAGGGCTGGAGCTGAAAGAGCCTCCCTGTCTGAGTCAGCATCAAGGAATTTAACCGTTGCCTTTGAAGAAAGCAGCATAGCACAAAGTAGAATGGGGAGAAGGAAACATATTAATTTCAGAACAGTAAAGTAGTTACAGCTCCCGTGGATATGGAGTACCCCTTCCTTAACCAGAGTTCTTTAATGTGAGTGTTTGTTCACCTGCTGTTTGTGCTTCAGGCTCTATGGGTAAAAGCAGTTCTTAGCATCCATGCATGTGCACAGGCAATCCCTGCTCCTGAGAGAGCTTTTTTGCTGAACTAACCCTGGAACAGGATCCAAAAATAGAGCACCCCCAGACTCCGGGAAGGCTGGATTCAGGACCAGTTTAGGATTTGACTCCTGGGGCTTGGGGGATGTTGTATCAGCATCGATACTCCCAGGTGTCCCTGGCCACTGATGATAGTGCAAGTGCCATCCAGGTCCCCTGGTTTACAGGGATCCTGCTGGCTACTGCAAGTTCAGGGCTGGTCTGCTAATTTGCTGGAGGGGCCCTTGGATACACTCCAGATTTACTCTGCAGTCAATATTGAGATCATTACTGGACCTAATTTAATTGGATTTATATCTATAGATGATAAACTCAGATGACACGCACTGATACACTAAGGTGATGCTTGCATGGTCTTCTCTGTCCTAATAGGTGACCACCTAATAGGTGATTTCACATTACCTGTTGGTTTGTTCCCACTTGTGTCATTTCAGCTTTTATTGCTGTTGGGATTGCCATAAAACTTGGGTAAACTGATGTCTAACCTGTCTTGGAGGCCCACCCAGGCTTTTCTGAGCCTTCTGACGAGTCTTGAGGTAGGACGCTCCTGCTCTTCTGCCCCAGAGCCCACGCAGGCTGGATGTTTTTGTCTACGTGTGAGCAACACATTACTTTGCCTCTCTACGTGTCTTTGTACTTTGTTTCTTCAAAGTGCATGCTTGTTTTCTTTTGTTTTGCCTGCACTTCGTTTGCCTGTTGTAAGCTGTTCCTCTAAGTTTGGCCTTCCTGTCAGAAAAAAAAAAAGATTTTGTCAGGCACTCAGCTTGGCATCACCATTTTCTCAGCAGTGTCTGCGTGTTTAGTGAGTGTGGCAAAAAAATAAACCTGCCAGCAAACAGAAAAGCCTAGCTGTCCTACAGGTAAAAGTCAAAAGACCATGAGCTCCTTTTTCATACAATATACAGTCCACTGCATTGCATTATAGACTATGCACATGTATACATACAGAATCACAGAATCACCTAGGTTGGAAGGGACCTTTAAGATTATCTAGTCCAACCATAAAAAAACAACCAAACAAAACCACACAGAACACACACACCAACACTAAGCCATATTCCTGAGCACCATGTCAATTCATCTTTTGAATATCTCCAGGGATGGTGCCTCAACCACTTCCCTGGGCTGCCCATTCCGATGCCTGATAACCCTTTCAGTGAAGAAATTTTTCCCCTGGCGCAACTTGAGGCCATTTCCTCTTGTCCTCTTGCCTGTAACTTCGGAGAAGAGACCTACCCCCACCTCTCTACAACCTCCTTTCAGGTAGTTGTAGAGAGCGATAAGGTCTCCCCTCAACCTCCTCTTCTCCAGGCTGAACAACCCCAGCTCCCTCAGCCTCTCCTTATAAGACTTATTCTCCAGACCTCTCACATTGGGCTAGGCGATTTTTTTACAAACCGTGCTTCTGGAAAGGGTATCCCTTTAAACAGTTGGGTTTTTGCCCCAGTTGTCTTGAAAAAGATGCCTCTATCTAGGTAATTTAAATATATCCTGGGTGTTGTCTTTTAGTTGAGATGCCAGACGCATGTATCAGCTCCGCAGGTGTCTGTCCTTCAAGGGATCCCCATAGACTGACAGACAGCCAACATTTATGGATCATTTACCCTCAGATAAGACCCAGAGCTATTAATTTGGATCACAAAATCATAGAATCATTTTGGTTGGAAGGGACCTTTAAGATCACCGAGTCCGACCATTAACCTAACACTGCCAAAACCACCACTAAACCATGTCCCTCAGCAACATGTCTACCTGTCTTTTAAACACCCCCAGGGATGGTGACTCAACCACTTCCCTGGGCAGCCCGTTGCCTGACAACCCTCTTGGTGAAGCAATTTTTCCTAATATCCAATCTAAACCTCCCCTGGCACAACTTGAGGCCATTTCCTCTTGTCCTATTGTCTGTTACTGGGAAGAAGAGACCAACCCTCACCTGGCTACAGCCTCCCTTCAGGTGGTTGTAGAGAGCGAGAAGGTCTCCCCTCAGACTCCTTTTCTCCAGGCTGAGAACACCCCCAGCTCCCTCAGCCACCCCTCACAAGTCTGAACACCCCCAGCTCCCTCAGCCTCTCCTCACAAGACCCCTCACCGGCTTCCTTGCCCTCCTCTGGACATGCTTGTCTAGCAATTGGAAACAAAAGAGCAATAATTTCAGTGAAATCAGATCAAGTACTTATGGAGGAAACAAAACAAATAGCTGAATGTTTCCAGAAGCTGGAAGAAGAGTATTGCTGCGGGACTGGGCAGGTTTCCATTACCTGCAGGAACTGCTATGCTGCGTTTTCCAGAAAGACCATTTTGTACAACGCGCTTGCAGATTCATTTTTAATTCTACAGTCAAATACATTTTTAAATTGGTGCCGGATCGGAGGCTGCCCTGGGTGCAACAGTGGCCTAGTCCGGCCCCAGCGCCTCTGAGGCGGCAGACGGCTCCGTGCGGGACGTGACCGGGCCTCGGCGGGGGCGGGCAGGCCGCCGACAGGCAGGCGGCTCGACCAATAGCAATGCGCGGCGGGCGGCGCGGCCCAATCGTTGAAGGGCAGGGGCGGGGCGGACTGGCTGCCGGCGGCGCTGGCGGTCGCTGCGGCAGAGCGCGGGTGGCGGCGGAAGAGAGCGGAGCGTGGATCAGTCTGAGCCGGGAGCAGCCATGTCCCTCTCCAACAAACTCACCCTCGACAAGGTGGATGTGAAGGGCAAGCGGGTCGTCATGAGGTGAGGAGCTGGGGTCCGGCGCGCGTTGAAGGGAGGAACGGCCAGTCCCGGTTGTTCCCGGGGCCGCCGCCCCTGGTGCCCTTGTCCCCGGGCGCGGCCCTCAGCACTGGCCGGGCCCCGTCAGGAGAGCGAGAGGCCGCGGGGGTGGAGGGTTGTCTCCCGGGGATGGAGAGGGGTGGGGGGGCCGCCCGCGGCCTCCCGGGCCCCGGCGGGCCTGACCTGTGCCTCGCCCCCGCGCTGGTTCCGGGCGGGCCTTCCTGCAAATCCAGAGCGCCTTACAATGAAAAACTGAAAAAGGGGCTCTGATCAGTTGCCCAAATAGAACAGTGATTCTTTTTGCAATAAGAGTCAAATCGTGGGTATTCAGCACGTCTGGTGTAAAACCCTAAAATAGGAACTCGTGGCTTGTTTATGAAACATCAAGGCCTGCTGAAAGCCTGGTGTTGGAATTGCTGCCAGATGCTGGAAGATAAGGGCACATCCTGCTCGAAGTACTCTTATTGTGGGATTCTTTGTCCAAGGTCACCGTAATGTGACTAGTAAGTAGCTGTTACCTTGCTCGGTGAGTAGGCAGTTATAGCAAAATTACAACTCTCTTTCCTGTAGTCTTGTGTCAGACAACTTGCTTATTTTATCTTGTCTCTCAGTCGTCTTATTTTGAAGTAGTTCCCTAGAAATTTGATTATCAGAAACTAGCTCCCATAATGAGTACTGAAGAAGCTAGCTTGGAATTTGCATGCACTTCCTAAATCTGGAACAACAAAAGATCTTTTTATCTTTCTAACAACTGTGAGGTTTTTGCCATCTGAATGTTTTTTCCTTTTCTGAGTTGTATTACAGTCCTGTGTTGGCAGCAGATGGGTTAGCCAGCTCCTAGTCTCTGATAGTTTAATGGACGGATCTGCCTTTTGCAGTTCTGTGGTGGGCTACTAAAACTGCGTGAAACAGCAGATGACGTGCCAATCTTTGTGTTTCCCGCCTGCATCTCATTTCCTTGAAAAGAGTCACCATGTGCTCTCAGTACTAGTAAAATCAATACTTTTTTTTTTTCTCATATTCATCATAATTTTGCCATACTCATAACCTGCTTATCTTCCAGTCCTAATGCTGAAGCTTCAAGAAAAGTTAGGAATGGAGAGGAGAAAGGATTCAAGGGGAGCTCAGATTTCAGTTTTCGTGCAATGGGGAAGAAGGGTGAGCTGGGTTTTTCTTTTGTAGCTCTGATGCCTCTGTAAAGCAAACTATTCTTTTTTTTTTTCTCTCATTTTAGAGTAATAGCACAATAATGGTGCTCTTTTTTCCCCTTTCTAGAATTAGTCCACTGTACTGTGAGGCTGCCAGTTCAATTTCTTTCTGCTCAGCTACTCCTGTTCTGCTGGCAGCTTTTGTCGTTCTTTCCATCTGTTTCTCGTGCTGAGCAGGCTACAAGAGAATTCAAGGAACTTCCTGAATTGTGTTGCTCTTTAATATAGATACGGAATGATGAAGGTTAAACTGTAACGCCATATTTCACTTTTCTTGTTCTGATACGCTGTTACGGTTGGTTAGATGTTCCCTCCCGTAATTCAGTGAGTAATTTCTGCCTTACGCAACACAGCTTCCTGCGGCTGCTTGTCAGCACATGGGCACAAGGTATGCTGGTGAGAAATGGCTGATGAAACTCCTCCCTTCCATCCCTTCATCCGGCACAAGTAGGGAAGTTACTTCTAGATCCTCCTTAGGTCTTACAGTGGGAATGTGGTAAAGCCACAGCACTGGGCTACAGAGGGATTAAAGCTGCAGAGAGCGGAAATTTGAAGTTGTAGGCAACAACTGGACAGCTTCCTTGAGCCTGCCCGCTTGATGTAGCGGTCCAAGTATTTTAGAGGCCTCATTAGAGAACATGATGTCAATTTTCATTATTTGCCTCCCTTCCCTTGGAAGCTCCTAGTTGGTAATCTGAGAGCATGTCGTTTAAAATGAAAAGGTTGTGGGGAGTTTGTTCAGTCTCAGTTTTGTTTCCTGCTTCAGCATCGTTGCTACTGCAGTCATGAGCGTTAGGATGTATTGGTGGCACAGCTTTACTAAGTTATTCAGCAGATGTTTGTTCTCCATTTGTGTTCTGTCATTACAAGCAGAAATGGCTAATAATACACTGATTTCAAAACAGAACTTGTGTATAAGACAGCTAAAAATGTTAACTGTAATTGTAATGTTGCTTTTCCAGCTAGCACCTTTACTGGCAGGTTCCCTCACTCTTTGTAAAAGAAATTCGTTGAGTATTTAATTTTATTTCTGTTTTTTTTTTTTTTTTTTTTTTTTTAGGGTTGACTTCAATGTTCCAATGAAGGATCACAAAATAACCAACAATCAAAGGTGAGCCATAATTTCCATTCCAGGTGGAAGCCCCAAGGTATGTTCTTGCTCTGATTTTAGCCCAGTTGTGTTAGCAGTACCTGCAATGCTGCCATGATGAAGCTGTCATTGCTCGTACCAGAATACTAAAGGTGTCTCAAAGTCCAGCAATTGTTAATTAAAACCCTGTAGCTATTAGCAAACCACACCATCTACAAGGCTGCTTCTCACCATAGCTGGAAGTCCCTTAATTGTACAGATTCTAAAATTCATTACTTAAATGTGGATGAAGTGTTATGACCATTTCACAACCACATCTCTTCGGCTTTGTGTGAAAACTTGCTGTATTTGTTGGTAGTATCCAAAAGACTTTCTGCCTCCTGGTTACCCTGCGGTTGTGTTGGCTAATGTTAGAATAATTGTTCTAGTGCAGCATACAAAGACACAGGGTTTAGAAAGTGATATCAAATATCTTGCCTTGCTTGTCTGTCACTTGCAGGCAGATGTCAGTTTTGTTCACCACAATATGCTCACTGCTCAACATTCCCATCACCTCTTTGTTGGTTCAGGATCACAGACTAAACCAGGAAGCCTGGTAATGTTTGTGTGTCCTGGCATTTCTCAGCTACAAGCAATCAGTAGATCTTAGATTACAAAATGCATTTTTACAAAATGCATTTTACTTCTGTGTCCTACATCACAGGGAAGATAACAGTGAAACATATGAAAAAATGCTGGGATGGAGAATTTTGCTGAAGCTTTCTGGACCGTGCTTCAGGATTGTCACAGTCCCTAGGAGAGGAGTAGGTTGGGTTAGCTCTGCAGGGAAAGCTGTGCTCTGTGGGATGTGGTTAGTCTCCCAGACATTTGCTCTAGCGAGGATAGGTCACTAAAGAGCCCAGTCTCCCTTTTGGAGACTTACTGGTGGTGATGCCCTGCTGTCTTTTGATGAGAGGGAGGCTGAAACATGTGAATGCCAGAAGTAGGATGGACTTCTTAAGTAATTGTTCTGCCCAGCTTTTGTGCTCCATTTCTTTTGTCATTTTTGATGAACAACTCCAGGGCTCTTGTGTAAGTGGTCACTAAGTCTGCTTGTCTGGGAAACTCTGCTTGAATCCTTTGTAATTTGTTCTTCTCTGCCATTACAGAATCAAGGCAGCAGTTCCTACCATCAAGCACTGCTTGGATCATGGAGCCAAGTCAGTAGTTTTGATGAGTCACCTGGGTCGCCCGGATGGTGTTCCCATGCCTGAAAAGTTCTCTCTGGCCCCAGTAGCTGTGGAGCTTAAAGCACTCATGGGCAGGTGAGGTAGAAGAGCAGTCCAGCGTGCACCAGGCCCTCTCTGTTGGCAGACCTGGATGCTTTCCTGTCTGAAAGGAAGAGTCACTGGTGGGCTGACAGTGCATATCTTGTATTTGCAGGGAGGTCTTGTTCCTGAAGGATTGTGTTGGTCCTGACGTGGAGAACGCCTGTGCTAATCCTGCAGCTGGCTCCATCATCCTGCTAGAGAACCTCCGATTCCATGTAGAAGAAGAAGGAAAAGGGAAGGATGCTTCAGGGAACAAGGTGAAACTTCCAAGTCTAGCTTTTGTGCATCCTGTTCTGGTTGTACTGCTTGTTTGCTGCAGATGGCCAAGGAGCCAGCAGCCTAAAATGCTGCTTATGAATTTGCTTTCAGAAGGATGGAGATCTTTAGTTCAACATGTCCAATCATTTGTACAATCATGGAATCATGGAAATGCTTTGCAAAAGTTCAAGTCAGATGCATTGAATTTCCAAGATGAAACAGCTTAAGTGAAAGGCTATAGATGACTCTGCTAAAGGTGGTGTAGTATGTAAAAGAAGGAAAAAGGAGCAAAACGGCTGTACAGGAAGTTGTTTGCTGCTTATTAGGCTTTATTTTGGGATGTCCAAAGCAAAAACCAAGATCTTTTGGCGATAGTATCTTGCTATTGGAGCCATAAGAATGACACGTCTTGGTTATCTGGCCAATGTTTTAATATAATGTTTAAACATGCTGCAGCATAGGGATTATCAAATCATTTTATAAGACTGTCTGCTCTTATGAGTAGTCATCTAGAACCAGGCTTCCTTGCACCTCTGACATTTTCTTGAAGGTCAGGAAGAGTGCTTGCTCTAGACAGCTGCTTTTCTTAGCGATGGTGACCCCGTTGAGTACACAGGCCTTGGCTCTTTTCAGATTCAGTGCATGGAGTGGAATGCTGACATCGTGTTGTGCCCTTTATGGGCTGACACAGGATGCCTGTAGCTTAGAAAACTAGCCCAGAGAACTAGTAAGCCTTTGCAGATGGCAGTGAGAAATTGAGCAAGCCTGGAATTATTCACTACTAGAATCGTGGGTCTCTGAAAGCCAGTGTGGTGGCAGGGAGAAGAATGGGGCAAGAGTTTAATTTGCTTTGGAAAACAGTCCCCAGGTTTTGTGCATTTCTGTAATTCTCAGGTTATTTAGCTGGGTGTATGCATGTGGAAGCATGCACTGCAGTTGAGCACAACAGGAGAGGTGGTGTTAACAGACCTTTTTCTTGTCCTCATAGAGGAGAAAGTGCTATGGAAATAGTGATGAATCACAAGACTGATTATTACTAACTGGTTCTTAGAAACTCTGGTTTTCTAAAGCAGATCAAGTGGTAGCTGTTCCTTCATTCAGAGCCTCTTGTGTTCTGCTTACAGATGTTACTGTTTTAACAGGAGCACTTAATCTCTTTGTGTAAAGCCAAGCAATTCTCCAAGTGAAGGAGCAGCTGACAGCATTGTTCTATAATCTGTGTAGTCTTTTTGGCCTGTCTTCTGCTCAGGCTGTGTGAATAAAAGGGCACCCAAAGCTGATACCTATCTATTATATATATATATGCGTACCTTACTGCCATCCTCCCTATGCTGTTACATCTGGGCCTCACTTGGGCTGGTGAGCTGATAAAGTAGAAGGGCACTTGGAGAGGTGATCGCTTGACTGCCAGTCTGGGCTGTTGTTTACAGCTGCTTGCTCTTAAAGTAGGCCTGAGCAGTCACTTACTGGCAAAGTGAGCTCTGCTGTCTTTTCATGGTGGGAAAGAAAACTGAACTACATGACCTGTCCCATGAGGACTTTGTAGGATGCTTGAAGGATGGAGAAAAAGTCTTTTAAAGGAAATGCTTCTGTTCTTGCCCACAACAAGCTAAGCTTATCTCTGGCTTTCTGATATCGGCTGCTTTCACTGTGGCCTCCAGTTTCTAAATCAGTCCTTCAGGAGCTCATCCTTTTACCTGTGGCACTTGGAGACCACCCTTTCTTTGTTCAGTAAGTGAGTGTAAGTTTGTTTACTCTCATCTCAGCACTGCATTGTCTATACACACCAATTCTGTTACCTGTGTTCACCACATAGAACTGGAAATCTTGGAGAGAAACTGAAAGGTTGGTAGTGCTGGAGTTCATTCTTGCTCTGTTGATGGACTAGAAAACTGAAGTGGGAACAGTCCTCAGGCCTGTAATAGCAGTCTCAGGGAGTTTAACAGGGAGTTTAAACCTTTTTTTTGCTCTTACTGGACTGGGGGACTGGAAAAGAGCATGAAGTCCAGTGACCCACAGGCTGTACTGATGATTTTTCTCTAGCTGACTTTTCTGTGCTTTGTGTTTACAAGTCAAATTGCTGTCTTTGACTCTAGTCATTCTTTCTCTTTTTAGATCAAGGCTGATGCTGCAAAAGTGGAGGCTTTCAGAGCCTCTCTTTCTAAACTGGGAGATGTCTATGTCAATGATGCTTTTGGAACTGCCCACCGAGCTCACAGGTGTGTATTCGTTTTCCTTCCTCAGGCTGAACTGTGGAACGATGTCTGCCATGCAAGCACATACAGCTTTGCCCCCAGTGAGTTAACTTCTTTTTGGGCGTATTCCATTACCGTTCTGCTGTGTTTTCTCCCGAGTAATACATTTAGTGGAGGTAGTTGTCAATAGTGCCTTGGAAGTGCAAGGAATAGTGCCTTTTCCTTTTCAAGTTTGCCTCTGGGAACAGGAGACAGCTGAACTCTTAAGACTTGAATTGACTTTTTAGGCTTTGAAGATACAAGAAATTACTTGCTTAGGATTTGTAGAAATCGTTCTGCAATTACAGCGGACTTCTTTTCCAAAAGATTAATAGCTCCAGATTGTTTATTCTTACGGAGTGTGTTTAGATATCTGTACTAGCAAACTGTAGCGGTCCTCTTTGGGTTTGATTTCATAATCCAGTATTATGGGAAGAAGATATCTCTGCTCTTGTTACACTTGTTTCTCCCTCAGCATTTTGGATCACTAGTTAACACTACGTCTTGCATGTCAATATGTCTGTGCAAAAACAATCTCAGAAGGTAAGTGTGTACAGCCATCTTATCAAACTAGGAAAACAAAACCCTTGTGTTTGTTTTCATGCAGGTAGTAGCTATTCTCATTGCTGCAGCTGATTAAATGATTTACTTTACAATGCTGTGAGACACAGGGATGTTTCGACCTGTACTGATAGAAAATTTTTCCTTTCTTCACTCCTACTTTATTCTGCAGCTCCATGGTAGGTGTCAATCTGCCTCAGAAGGCTGCTGGCTTCCTGATGAAGAAAGAACTGGATTATTTTGCTAAGGCACTAGAGAGTCCGGAGAGACCCTTCTTAGCAATTCTTGGAGGGTAAGACTCAAGAACATGTTGACTCCAAATTTCTCTTTAACTCCTGTAAGAAATGAAAAGTTATTTTGGCTTGGTTCAAACAAGTGCTTTCCTTTGGACTGTACCTACGGTTCAGATTTGTAAGTCAGTCCTGAGATGTCTGTGAGATGTGGATTAGAGAGGAGTTAACTGATATGTCCTCTCCTGTGGTAATACAATCAGAGTCTGCTCATCAGACCTCCTGACCTCTTACATTCCCCAAATTGAGATAGTCCACAGCAGTTTGTTGTACAGATGAACCAGAAGAGCCGATAGATACACATGATGGCCCCAAAACATTGTCAGTGACCTTTCCTCCATGGTTCAGAGTACAAGCATCCTGCCAGCTCAGCACTGTGTAAGTTGACACGATCTGTCATTATGCAATGGTGACCTACTGTAACTGGATGGGCCTTTGCTCCTCCACAGCAGCTAGTGTGCAAAGAAACTTGAAGGTACAAACCCAAGTGACTGCTTGTGTGTAGAAATAATTTCCCGTTGCTGCCAATTCTTGTCATGTGTACCCAGTTCAGCACTGTAGTTCTATGACAGTATTTCAGTTCATCAGGTGAATTAAAATACTTTCTTAAGTAACGCAAAGCTTGGACACTGTAACATTCATGTGTTCTTGATAAAAGTATGTGGTTTATTCCTGCTTTTTGCACCCACAAATGTGTTTTTTAAGAATTCAGTTCTCACATAAAGTTTTAAACTTGGTTATACTGAACGATGCTTTTTTTCTTTTTATTAGTACCCTTCCAAGGTTTACAGCTGCAGGTGATCCATCAATAAGTGCTATACACTCCTCATTGCCTTTGATGGAAGTTGCAGGTATATCACCAAGGGAAAGCTTGTTAGTTACCTTGTCAGATGTTTGGGTCAGATAAGCAGCTAGGATGGCCAAAACGTTAAAATACCAGGCCTATTACAGTCTGGAAGTGTCATAAATCCAGTGGGAACAAAATGACCTTTTTTGAGAGGTGCATAACAAGGGTGACCAGCATGTCTAGGAGCTTAATACTGAACTTACTTGGCCAATGAATGCCGACTGCATCTTAGTGAGTCACGGGAGGAGCTCTGAGAGCAGTTCAGAGCCCGAAAATGCCTTTATCTGTTTGAAAGCACCACCATTCCACTGGCGGTGCAGCTGGTTCCAAGGGGGGACAGCAGATTTGACTCTTGCTCGATTGTACCAGAGGGAAGTCACGCTTGGAAGCTGCAGGTTTGCTTCTGCTTATATGTAACAAAAATTGGGCATAGAAGATGAACTGAGAACGACTGTTCTAACAAGTAAAGTGGAAATGAAATGTGTTGGCAAAGAAAGACCATGTGCAGGAAAGTAATTCAGTGCCAGGCGCAGGGTAAGTGCAAGGGAAAGAAACAGAAATCTCATTCACCTTCACATCTCTTTTTGCCTGGAGCTGCACACGGCAAGATGGGCCCTGCAGGGTTTTGCTGTGGCTCTGTCCCATCCCATCAACCAGTTCTTTACCAGTTCAGCTCCCGCGGTGTAGCAACATTAGCAACTTCAACGCTTAAACTGGGGTGGCGGCTAGTTCATGCCAGAGCTCTCCATTGTCACGAAGGTTGGATTTGTAGAGGCAATGGATATTCCTTATGGTTATGTCCAAAAGCATTTTCTTAATGGAATTCCTGTCATTTTCCCTGTTTTAGAGATGGGAAAAACGAAGCAAGAAGAAGAAATGGTCATGTCCAATGTCACCAAGCAGAGCATGGTCAAACTAAGACTATAATGCAAGTTTCCTGAGTGCCAGCCTAAGTTTAGCTCAGGGTTTTTTCCTAAGGTCTTTTATGGAGCTTTCTTTTAGATAACAAAAAAAAAAAAATCCATACATAGCATTAAGGAGGGAGACTTATGTCTATTTACTGACAGAAGACTTGTGTCTATTTACTGCCTTTTCTGCCATTCCTATATAAAGTAAGAATGTCCTTGTGAGGCTTCATGCTGTCTTAGCTAAAGATTACTAGAGAGTAAGTTCCGTCTGAGGAATTTTGGGCACTGGCTACATTATTCTTTTTCCTTCTCTCTCTCACCAGAGCCAAAGTTCAGGATAAGATCCAGCTGATCAGTAACATGTTGGATAAGGTCAACGAGATGATCATTGGTGGCGGAATGGCCTTCACCTTCCTGAAAGTGATCAACAACATGGAGGTATGAAAACGTGTCTGCTTCTAGTAAAGAATATGGTCAGAATGTCCCTTAATATATTGTGATATTGAGAACTGGCTGTTCTGACTCTCTGCAAAAGTAGGGAGTGCTGAGAAGTTACTTGAGAATCACTTTGTAAAAATCAGATTGCTGCCAATGTCTAGCAATGTGCTTTAAGAAAACAGTCTTTCCAGATTTTCTGTCTGAGCAGTTTGGCCTGACTGCTGCTTTTTGTTTCTGTAATGACCAGTAGCTAAACAAACGCTTCTCTCTTACTTTTCCCAAACAATTTCTCTAGATTGGAAACTCTCTATTTGATGAAGAGGGATCAAAAATTGTCAAGGACCTCATGGCCAAAGCAGAGAAGAACGGTGTGAAGATTACTCTGCCTGTTGACTTTGTCACTGCAGACAAATTTGATGAGAATGCACAGACTGGGGAAGCCACCGTGGCTTCAGGCATTCCTGCAGGCTGGATGGTAGGTTTTAATAGGGAAGGGACTAAGAGAAGTAATAGGCAGCAGTGGGGTGGGAAGGATATATCTTAAAGGAGTATAAAGAGTAATTGTGATCCTTTGCAAATGTTTCTGAAGGCGGTCAAGCTGTGTAGAGTGTGTTGGTTTAATAAAATTGAAGCCATGTTGTTTGTTCTGAATTTTTAAGCCTAAAGTAGCTTTTGTGATACTTGGATTAAAACAGCAAAATTCTTTTCAAACCTTCAGATCTAAATGCAGGAGAAATCCCTTTTATTTGACCGGAATTTAAGTCGAGTTGGCAAAAGTTTCTAACCAAGGGTTCAAGCATCTGACACTGATTTAAAAATTACTTATTCATAGATAAATACCGTGGCAGACTCCACCCTATTGGAGCAGCTGCTGGCAAATCTTTCTGTTCCTCAGTATTCAGTGCACACAGAGAATCTCTTGCTTCGTATCTGGGGGTTAGGGGTGGGCTTCTGAGGATCCCAGCTAGACATTGGTGATTGGAGATGAGAATTGGCAATAAGTGTATCTGTGGCTTCTCTTACTTATCTTAGGGCTTGGACTGTGGCCCTGAAAGCGTGAAGAAGTTTGTTGAAGTTGTGGGAAGGGCCAAGCAAATTGTGTGGAATGGTCCAGTTGGTGTCTTTGAGTGGGACAAGTTTGCCAAAGGAACCAAAGCCCTGATGGACAAAGTGGTAGAAGTAACTGGAAAGGGCAGCATCACCATTATTGGTAAGTAGTTGTATGTGTTTGTTCTTGTCTTTCTAAATGGAACAAGGAAGCTTCTGCTTGCCAGTACTATGTTAAAAATCCTTGTCAAATTGGGTTTTTTTCCTCATGTTTTCATCTGTTCTTCAGCGTGGAGATAGGGCTTTAAAAACTGCTGTATGTACTCATGCTGAGCATTTGTGAGCAGTACCAGCCTGTAGCAAGGCTGTGGCCCTCAAGCTGAACAAAAGCTGAATTTCTTGTGTGTCTCATTGATTTTGTTTGTACTTCAGGTGGTGGAGATACAGCTACTTGCTGTGCAAAGTGGAACACTGAGGATAAAGTTAGCCATGTCAGCACAGGAGGCGGCGCCAGCCTGGAACTGCTAGAGGGTAACTGCTCTTTTATCTTAACTTGTTTGAGCAAATCCGGGAGTTCCCCGTGCTCTACTATGTGTTGTTTCAAGAAAGCACAACAATAGAATTAATGTCTCTTCTGTTCCACCATGTGGAGTTGCAGTAGCTTTTGAGCAATGAGGAGCTCATACTCTTTTGTGGCCCTCTTAGAGGGAGAGAGGAAAGAAAATGGAGTATTCTTGCAAATAGCACAGTCTGAGAGCAAAGTCCAGAAAGCAAAAATGCTGGAATAGAAGATAGAACGGCTTTGAGAGCGGGCTTTCTTTTGTAGTTTATCCCCGAGACATGCTAACCAGACTATTTAAAATGCCCGGTTTCTATTAGGGAAATCTCATCAGAATAGTCTCGAATTTTTGCCAGAAGTCTACTTTTCAGCACATTGTTTGCAATTCCCTGGTTTTGGGGAGCCCTCTAGTGATCACATATGAACCTGCGCTAGGGTGCTTTGAATTCAAAATAGTGAGAATCTACAGGATTCTTTTAATGAGTTACATTGTACTCTAAATGAGTTTTCATTTCCTCTGGTAATTAGCTGTTTCCCAATATGGGTAAATTATCTAATGCTGTCAACTTCTCTGTAGAAGAGAAACTGCAATAAACTGCATTGCAGCTGTTGGTTTCCAGCAGTTATATGCGAGACAGAGCTTTTGTTTCTGTTGCCTAGGGAGTGAGGGGAAAGGGAAAGAATGCAGATGGCTAGAAGGAAACACTGTGCAAACGATTTATTCAAAAGGAAAACTTGTCTAAGTTTTGGCCCAAAATTTGGGTTTGTGTGTGATCTTTTAAAAGTAACGGAAGTCTAGCTAATTAGAAAACCTTCTGAAGATGAAAAAAAAAAAGGCACCCACCTCCCCCCCCAAACCCCCAGCAAACTAGTGCATTGTGAACAGTGTTAAAATTCAGTACTGCCACACAGCTTGAGCATTAGAAGGGAGTTTTTCTGAAAAAAAAAAAAAAAGAAAAAACCAGAATGATCTTTCTTCGTTACTAAGGTACAAAAAGCTGAAAATGCTTCAGAAAATATTGCACTTTAATCATTTTGGCTCTCATACTCAAAGATGAGCATATTCCTTGCTTCCATCAGTTGGAGTGAGCCATGTAAATAGCTGGACCTCGATGTATTAGTGAAAGACTTGAGACTTGTAGGGGGCTTTGTTTCTTAATTCATTCTTAAAATTTCCACCACACACTCCAAAATTCTATTTATATGCCACTAGGGATTGAAGAAAGAATGCAGCAACTCCCTAGATCCAATCAAAAAATCTGTTTGCCATCAAACTTAATGGAAAAAGACCTTAGGTGTTTGGATCTGACCCTAGCAGAGACTTGGATAGAAATTTACCATTATTGTTAATTGAGAATTGATGACTGTAGTATGTTAAGAATCTGTCTGCTGACATAGGAGTGCAGCTGTGAGCTGGGTACTCGCTCCAACCCTAAAAGGTATTTACTGTGCAGAACAGTTTTAAGTGTAACACATATGCCTTAAGAGCCACAGTTGTCAACAGAGAGTGTGTGTAGAACCAAGCTCTTCCATATTTAACCTACAATTTCTGATTTATTTTTTATATATGTTTAAATGTTGCCGTTGCGAGTGTAAAACTTAGTTGTTTGGGGGCAGAGGGGTTCTTAACTTTATTGGTATTTTTTAACTGCTAACAGGTAAGGTTCTTCCTGGCGTGGATGCCTTGAGCAATGTGTAGAGAACAGAGTATCGCCCCACTTCCCGGTCCTGTGCACAGCCCCTGAGACTCAACACTTCAGCGCTTCTGTATTTCAGCTCTGCAACAGGCAGATCACAGAATGTAAACCGAAACTGGACAGGGTTTGAGGAGAAGACAGCAGAGATATTTTACGACTGCAGTTTACATGATGTGGATTTGTCCACCGTTATCCCACTTGAATTAACGTAGTGAGTTTAAACTGTTGTTGTGAATTTAGAGTGTATATATTTATATTTTGCCTTTTCAAAGAGATTAATCCCTGTTAGATATGTCTGTTTCTCAGAAGGGAGTGCACTGTGTAGCTTCAATGTTCTTAGTAGGCATTTTTCATCACTTGACACGGTTCAGAAACAAGAGGGGACTCCAGTTTTTTGGAGGCTGATTGTAATAGCTGCTGAATAAACATATTTAAAGTGCTCCCGGTTTGCATATGGTCCTTCTTTCTGATTTTTAGAATGGTCTACATGGAAATATCTTCTTCCTAGCATCAGGAGTTGGAGATATTTTTCCTTTTTGCACTACTTATAATATTTGTAAATATCCTTTTATTTTTGTCTAGTGGATCTATAACCACTCAGCCATCATCAGAGTAAAATTTGTTGGCAGGGAAGTGAATTGTTTCAGATGTGCCGTTACATTAAAACTTCCAAGCCATCAAGTAATAAAGATGAAATTTTGAATGTGGAAGTCTAGTTAGAAACATGCAAATTTGAAAGTGTTTCTCATCTAAAGAATTCACCTCATCACAGCCAACTAATGTATCTAATCTGAATACAAGGCAAACTGTGAAGACCCAGGCAGGTAAAACTGGGTCGTGGGCAAAGAGAACCACAATGTGCCACTGCTCAAATTTGGGGTCTTAAAGCACTAAAACTAGCACAGTAAAACTACACATTTGGACAATCGTGTGTGTGTGTGGTTTAAGCACGTTGCAGAACCACAAGTGTTGTCAGTGATGGACCACCAGCATGGTGCAAATGTATAAAGTTGGGATTTCCATTTTGAGTGTCAGGCATTTGCTCCTGTGCTTGCTGCAGGACCCGAATGTGAGCACAGGGTGGGTCTAAACCAAACCCAGGACTATGCCAAACTCAGACTGGCTTCTGAGCATCCAAAAGTGTGTTCTGGGTTATGTCAGCAATCACGGCTCTGCTTGTAAGAGCCACAAGTAGATGCAGTGCTCCAGCTGAACTGCTTGTGTGTCTTTCTGCTGGATCAGAGAAAAGTAAGTGATGTAAAACAGCGACTGCCTGGTTTTATTCCTTGTGAATCCCCAGTGGTATTGTTAGGGTGCTTCCCAGGAGGTTTTGCATGGCCTGAATAGTATAAAGCAGCCTGGACGAACCATGGAGAGAATCTTTGAGGTAAGCAGTAAGCCACAACACAGAATATGCTTTTAAGTTAATTTGTATGTATGTATATAATACCAAAACAAAATGAAAGCATGTTTTATAAACAGACACAGCCTATTTGCCAAATTTTACTTGGTCATGGTGGGATGCGAATTAAAACCCAGTAACACGGAAGTGTGTGGTGTTTACATTTTAAAGCTAAAAGTGACTATTGCAAAGAAAAGAAACAAAATAATGCAAATGATGGCAGTGCTGTGGTTTTCTCCTCCTCCTCCCCTCCTTTGTAAATCTCCCAAGCATTGTCTGATTACGCATGAATGATGCAGATTTTTGCTAGGATTGCTTGCTCGCTGTTGCTCGTGTTTTCCAGGCAGGGGTGCAGACCTCCGACAGCTGCAGTAACGAGGCAAAGAAAGGAGTGAGCTTGTCGGCCACAAAAAGACTATGGATTTTGGAAATCTAGTGCTACAAAAACAAACATTCCACCATGTTTTATAACAGATCATTCTTGTCTGGCTCTGGCAAACAAGGCCCCATGACAGTGCAGCCCATTTTAGTGTCACTCTTACACCCTTGTGTTGCTGGATTCCCACGGAGCAAGAACAGACTCTCCCTCCATAGCTTGTTTCTTGGTGTTTACAGTGAAAGGTTGGTGTGTGGCCACAACCTCTGCCGGGGTTTTTCCCCTCTTCACTGAAAGCAGCAAAACAAAGCTATCTGTAATCAGATAGGGCAAGGAGTAGTAATGCCCCGTGAACACTTACACTTACAAATGTACTTACCAACATTTTTCACCTGGGTTTGGATTTTTGCTATTCATATCTTCAAAATGTCCTTTTGTTTCTGCAGGGCTTGTTTTAACTAATGCGATGTTCAGGCTTGTGTGCTCAATGCAGCAAAACTTGTACAGCAAAGGCCAGAGAGATACTCAGCTTTATGAGTTGTGCAGAAAAATGGATGAAACGTCTCAACATGAGGCAGCAGGAGCTGTACACTTGATGACCAGCAGCTGATCACTTGACTGACAGTTTCCAGATTGTGTGGTTGTTTTTTTTTTATAAGCTTTCTCTATTAATGTTTTTTAGCACCTGGCTATTGCAGCGATAAAGTACTCTTAAAGCATCTAGAGGTTTCTTCTCACTAAATTTGACATCTTCTGCAGTCACATTTGTCTTCGTAGATAATTTTTGCATGTGTTCTGACAACTTTTCTAGATGCATGGTTCTGCTTTTCCATGTTTATTGCTTTTGTTGAGAGTGTTTATTGGGCAAGGAACACTGCTAGTTAGAAATATTATGGAAGATACTGGAAACAAAGCTGTTGCAGAAAGCTTATGATGTTATGAAGGTAATAGATTTAGCACATAAGTGGACTGATAATAAAAGCCAGGTAGATAAAAAGTGAAGAGCTTAAATTATAGAAAGAGTTTCTGTGTCATAAAATGTGACATCCATGGTGCTTGAAAAAGTTACTTGTAAAAATGGCAGTCACCTCGCAGCACTGACTTGGTCACACACAGGGACGTCAGCCCTGATGTGGGAGAGGGTGCCCAGGGCTTCCTTAATATTTACATCCTAAATATTTTCAGATCTGGCTGCTCTTAAAATGTCAAAACTTTTCGCTACAGCTCTGCCTTTGTGAGGAAGGGGCCCTCCTGAGGGCAGCGGCCATTTTGTGATGGTGGGGAAGCCATCACCCTCTCTTGGAGGGAACGAGGAATGTCTCCCTCCCCTCTTTTTCTGCGTGTTCCCCTTGATGCCTGTCTTCTCGGTGTGCCTCACAGCCCAGACAGCGTTTCACAGAAGAGTTTTGTGCCCTTAGTCCCGTGTGTCCCAGGCCTGCTGGAGTGGAGCTGCCTCCATGGAGCGCCCGCCTGGGTCACCTCTCCTCCATCGGCCGAGACGTGGAGATTTAAAGGAGCCGACGGAGGCGGCTCCCTCCCGACCCAGAGCCCACCAGCGAGGGCTGTGTTCCCGCTCAGCACCCGGGCGGTGAGGCCCGGCCCGGTGAGGCGGCGGCGGGGCGGGAGGACTACACTTCCCGGCCGCCTTTGCCGGCGCCGGCACAGCGGGGGATGCCGGGTG
>JAHREE010000559.1:8324417-8399517 GCA_033628505.1 Tringa tobata | reverse complement strand
GCCCCGTCCCGCGGGGCGCCCGCGCCGCAGAGCCCGGCGGAAGGAGGCGGAGGAGGGAGCGGAGCTGCCCGGCCCGGCCCTGCCCTGCCCGGTGTGAGCCCGCTGCCGCGGGGAGCCTGTGCCCGGGGGACACCGTCGCCGCCCCAGTCCCGCGTCCGGCCCCGCGGGGCTCCTCCGGCCTCGCCTCGCCCCGCTGCGCACAGGTAACCGCGGAGAAGGAGGCGCGGAGCGGAGCAGCCTCCCCCGGCCGCGATGCTGAGGGCCGCCCTTCCCTGCCGGGGCCGCGGGAGCTGCCGCTGACAGCGGAGGCTGCGCCGGGCCACCTCCACCGGGACGCTGACTTTCCCTTCTTTTTGTTTATTCTGCCATTCTTGAGATACCGCTATCCTCCTTCCAAGCGCTGCGGGCACGTCCTGTCTGACCGTGCCGGATTTTTACCCATCTGTCTTGATTGATTGTCTGAAACTATATTTATTTTTAATAAAAGAAAAAGTGGAGCCACAAATCCAGTTGATAGCACATTCCCCGCTCTGTGGAGTCCGGTTTATTTCTGCAGTTTAAAAAGTTTACTTCCCCCCCCTCCAGTTTTATTGACACTGGGGATGAAGAAGGATTTGCAAGTGAAAGCGCCTTGAAATACAACATCTTTTAGAGAGAGCTCTGCAGTTCGCCTGTTAAGTCTCGAATTCCACCCTTTGCCCCTGCTGAATCCACTGTTCTGCCCTTTACTCTCTGGGGTAAAAAACTAAACAACAACAACAAAAACCCGAGGGGAAAAAAATACCTTTGGCAGCAGGGAAGCTTTGTGTGACTGACCCAACGAGCTACAAGTGTCCAGTTTCTGAAAAGAAGAAAACCCTTTTGTCTTCAGCAGATCAGTAGGTAAGAGACGTGCTCGTGGCACAAGGGACTGGGCGTTCATTCTTGCAGCCTAAACCTGGGAGTTAGACCAGCTCTGTTCTCTGTCAGCTTTTGCCATCGCTTCTCTCTCCTGTAAAGATGACTCTTCATCTTGCAGAATTCTTGCCAAAAAAAAGCAAAACGCACTTGTTCACCCATTTCACGATTGGCTGTAAATAGCCAAAATTAATAGTGATGTACATGTGTGTAATTGGATGAAGTAAAGTAGCTGAAGTGGGTTTCCATCAGGCTGTGTTTGAAAGCAGCCGCGTTTCTTGCGGTGCTCTTTTCTTTTGAGAAAATAATCGCAGTCATTGTGCTTGTAATCCACGTGTCAAGATTGTCTTTGCTCGTCATGCTTCACAGAGAAGCATGTATGTGCATTACGTATGCACGTGTGCAAACAGGGCTTCCAGAGTCAGTTGAGATTTCTTGTTTCACACTGGAGTTTGTTTTACATTGGAGTGTTTTACTGCTGTGTCACAAGGTGTAAAAGTGTTGAACCCATAGTTAACATGCCTTAACAGATTAATGAACATGGCTAGGAAACATGCTTGGCACTGTACAGCGTGAGTACGAGGATATGTTTTCTTTGTTTTGAGATTTTTTTCTAAAGTAAAACTGAAAACGCAGCAGGGACATGTGCACATAATAATTGGATGGAGGCCCAGTCTCTGTGCAGGGAAACATATTTTGTAGCATGCTCCTTTCTCTAGGGGCCAAGTGCTGAATGTGTGCTGTTTTACAAGTGATAATACCGCTGGGAATTTCTAATTTTACTTCTCCTCCAGCTCTGTACCCACATACCCACTTCCCACGGCCAGAGTTTCATTGCTACCAGTCTTTTGTGCAAAGGAAGGACCTGTGGAATTCCGTGTTGCTGGTAGTAGGACTCCTCCTTGCAGGAAGGATTATATTGTTCCCTGTGGAAACACAGAGCATCCCCCAGTAGGAGGATCTGGGCTGTTTCTGTGGTGAAACCAGCCTTGACATCATGCTCTTCCCCCCACTGCATGGGTTTTTCCTGTAGATGATACAGGAATTGCTAAATATTGGTCTGTTGTGGTCTTTCTTTCCCCTACCCTCTCTTGGAGGGATTTCTGTGGGGAAAAAAAGGTGGAAAAGGTGTCTCATTCCTCCCTTAGAGGGGGGCAGCAAGTCAGGGTGCTTTGAGCTTATGGGCCCTCAGAGAACTGAGGGTGTCCCAGTCTCTGCTGAGGTGTAACAGCCAGCAGGGCAGCTTGTGAGGTGACTGGCCAGGATCCATCCTGGGGGAGAAGAAGTTCTGGCTGCTGTCTCACTTTTTTCTGCTACCTGTGACTTTTTTCTGGGCACTGAGTCCTTCTGCCAAATCAGGGTGGGAACACACGAACCATCTTGAGCTTGTCCTGTGCCTTTGTGCTGCTCCTGTGTGAGTGATGGGCAGCAGCATCACATCGTTTTTTTCAGGGCTGATATAAAAACATGGACTCTACCATCAAGACCATGACCCTGTTAAATATTTGGGCCAGACTTTCACCAGGGTTACCTCAGTGACTGCTTCTCCTAGGAGCAGGGTCATGAGCTGACCCTGGAAAAATTTGTCCCATAGTTGAAGTTGTAGGTTCACATGGGGCACTTGGTCTCTTTTTCTCCAGGACACTTACTCGCAATATAACCCCTGTCCTTAAAGCATTCCTGGGAGCCACAAACAACACAGAATGGTTTATTTCTGCTCTAGCGCTTTCTTGAGGAAAGAGTAGGATTTGTAGGAGAAGGCGAAGGGGCGCGTGGTCTTGCCCCAAGCTCCTTGCCTTTCTGATTCTGGAGAAGTTTTGCAGGCAGCGCTGCCTGTCCTGGGGAGGAGGCTGGAGGCAGAAAGGAAGCTGGGCAGTGTGGAGTGGGCAGAATGGGCCATACAGTGGGACATAGGATTGCAGTGGTGCTGGCACCTCGTAATTGTGGTATTGTTTGGCATGACATGTATTTAAATTGTGATGGCTGGTTAATATACTGATAGCATGGTTCATCATTCTACCTATTTATGGTGACGCATGACATCAGATTGTGCTGTGAACGCGGGAGAATCAAAGTATTGCTCTTTCCTGAAGCATGCTTGAGGGACTTTGGGCTAGTGTATGCTTTGTAGCACAGAATGCCATGTCTGGGCCAGAAGTTTTTTGTATGCCTGTAGTACAAATATATAAAAATTCTCTGTAGTCTGCAGTACAGCTCAAAGGGCAGCTGATTTAGACGTGCTTGAGTGTTAAGGTCAGGAGATCACATTCCACAGGTTTCTAGATGAAAGTGCTTGAAGAGGGTATAGCATAAATATTTAATTCATATAGAAGGCATTGGTGCAAATCCTTTTGTCCCTTCTCCAAAGATGTTCTGTAGGCAAGGCACTGTTAGGAGAAAAAAACACCAAACAACAGAAAACTTGTAACTTCTTTGTGCTAGAGGAAGTAGGACAGTAACATAATGTATTATTGTTGAATTCCACTAAAATTCTTCTCATGCCGTCTTCAGGAATAGCTAAAAGAACTAATGTTTTTAAATGTAAAATGACTCATAATGCATGGGCTCTTGAAGTTGGGTTTAACATTGTATGCAAACATTGCCAGCTGGTGGGGATCTTTCTGGATAAATAAGAACTATATTTGTACAAGAAGGCTTGAATGATGTATTTCAGATGCATCCTGATTAGCATAAGCCATTCACTTTGCAAAAGAATAGCAAGAATCCCAGAAGTGTAGATAATTTAATAGTTTTCTTGTTCTCTTTATCCTGTCTTTCATCAGCAGACAGACCAATCTTTTTGTTTGTTTAGAAATAAGGTTGCGTTGCTTTACTGCCACATTTTCTTAACCATGACACTGAAATTGAGCATTTGCAAACCCCAAGTTCCCAAAACGAACGTAAATGCTTCTCCCTATTCTATCCCATCCTTTTGTCTCCAGTTGAGTGCAATGTGACTTTTTTAGGGGGGTGTGGGGGTGGTGGTGGTTTTTTTGATGGAACAACTTGCACCGTTTAACTCTGCGTAGCACCCAGCAGAATGGCTAGGGTCCATGGCTAGGGCTCACTGTTTCTACAGTAAATGAACAGCTGAAATAAAATATCAGCTCGTTAAAGGCTTTATTGACTTAACGTAGAGCAAAATTGTTGCTGTATTAATGTATATACAGAGATAAGTCTTTAATTCCAGAATTATCAACAGTCCAAGTCTATGTTAATGTATAAATACTTTTAGGTGTGAGTGAATTTGTCTGTTCATACTTCTTTTAGGGCAGAACTCCATTTTGCAATTCTTGCTTCATTCTTACTGACAGCTTTTAAAGAGCTGCAGAACTGTAACCCCAGTGGAAAGACAAAGCCCAGTATAAGAAAGTTCTTGCATGTTAAGAGTTTGTATTAAACTGAAACCTGGCTCCAAACACCTGTAAATTATGAGATTCTCTGTTCAGTACAGAATGTGGTGTGTGTTAGGTTCTGTTCTGAATTAAAAAAAACCTATGACCTTGTTCTTGGCAAAAGGTTCTTAGATTATTGGATGTTCCCACTTTGGGTTGAAGTGTAAATGCTTTCAGAGTAAAGTAAGATACTTGTTTTCCTCCATCTAACTGTTGTTGCATATTCCCATATTTCAAGGTATTTTCTGACACTCACTTTTGAAGAAGTCTTCTCAAAGGTTTCCTAATTAAAACAGCCTTATGGATTTACTTTTTTTCTCCTTGCTATTGTGGACAATATAGTGGGAGTGGAATGTCCTTGGTTGCCAATGTTTGCTGCTAGGTATCCCCCTTCCATGGATACCAAATGTTTATAATAGCGTGAGAACAGCCATTCTTGGTGATTGGCAATGAGGTTGAAGGCTCTCTTTCTCCTCCTCTATCCACTGAAATACAAGAGAGGACTTGGATCTCTTGGTTCTTCAGAGAAGTGTTCCAAATTGCCTATTGCTGGGGCTATAAAGTTTCAGGAAGCACTAGAGGATTTGTCAAAATGATTTAGTCCATTGTGTTGAATCTGGGCCACAACCAATTTCTGTAAGCTCATTTTCTGTTTTCAGGAATTCTTTGCTTGTCTTACTTTCTGTTGAGAAGTTACTTTCTAGATTAGACATTCATTTACCTTTTGTGCCTCATCTTCTCTGTGTATGTGCCCCATACGTGACATCATCGTATTGTAGGCTTTAAAACATTGTATTTATGAAAGAACAGGCACATAGCTGCCTTATGAGTCCCGTTTGGCTGCAGGAGCTTCTCAGTTGTTAAACCCTTTTAGACAGGAGAGAGTGTATTCCCAAACAGCTCTGGAATGCAGTGCTGGCCACAGGAAGAATTGCATACTGCAGCCTCCACGCCACGGCCATACCTTCAGCTTTTGCAAAAGTATTTGGTTCATGCTTTGAACAGTTCTGATGCTGAAATGGTATCCATGTGAAAATACTGTACTGTATGGGGAACTCTAAAGTCAGCAAATATCCCAATCTTGCACATTACTTGGCTCTCCAGAGTAGCCTTGAAATGTAATCTTCAAGACAGAAAAAAAAATCTCAACAACTTTGGGGAATAATAGTGTATTGGAGCTCCTAGGAGCAATTGATTTAATATATGCAATATAATATTTGTCTTACTTGCTTACTATGCCTGTAAGTGAAAGGAGTTTTTCAGAGTTGATGAAATTTGTGTTTGCTTAGACACTTGGATGTAATTTTTCAAGTAAGAATATATTTGAAATTTACCTGTGTATAAATGGCCATTCAGAGCAAACCAAACATTTAATGTAAGGGGGAGATCGGTGAATTGCAATGAATAGGTGAACAAATAGGAACAGATGAATGAATAGGAATGGAAAAGAAAAAGTCCTGGAAAAAAACCAAAAAAACCTGAGAACAAAACTAAAAGGCCCGTGGAAACAGAGTTCTCAAAGCCTTAAAATCCTGTCTAAGTAGAGTAGTGGTTATGTGAAGGTGCTTAGCTTAAGCGAAGGAAGAACGTGTGTTGGTGTCTCCTATACGCCTGGGGATCATGTGTTGTGGTCATCCTTCATGTGCTGGTTGCTCGATATGTCATGCTTTGTTGTGAGCAGCTCCCCTGTTCCTGGCTTAGCGCTGGGAAAGCGAGTGCTCTCTCCTGTTTCTAGTAGCTGAATCGTCTCATATTTTACTGGCACGCAGTCTGCATTCTTGGTCCTGCAGAAGGGGTTCAGAGATAAATACTGCTATTCATACTTCATGCTTTTTTAATTTCTCATCCTCTCTCAGAATGACTGTTGTCTAATTTGGTTGTGTCTAGGCTTAAAATAACCTTTTATTTTTTAAATACTAAATATTTGAAAATCTTTGGGAGTTTGGAGAGGTCTTTGGTCGTTTTCCTTGATAGCTATTGTTGGACTATAAAAGTTCATCACTACCGGGTAGAATAGAGAACCAAGATTTTGTTTAAACCATAAAAAGGTTCACTGATCTAATAAAACTGTTTTTTAAAGGCCTTGCTATTATTTGTATTAGCAAAGCATTTACAGTGTCTAATTGCAGACAAGGTGTTGTTGAGCGGTTCTCTTATATGAATGTCTATGAATTAAGCCAATTTAAGTTTTTGTTTAATGAATTAGCATTTGTAAGACGTTGTCTGAGTTGTATCGCAGTAATGTTTGTTTGCTTTAAAATACTACACAACTTTTTTTTTTAAAGAATTACTTAATTTCTAAGGATTATTTACTGTAGCCCTCAAGGAAAGTAATTCCACATTTCAGTGACTTTGTTTACTTCAGGGTTTGGTGGACTTTTCCTGCTGTTCTAATTTGGGTGGTTCTGTGTCCAGCTGAAACAAATTTTATTGCTTCATACTAGGGCTAGCCCATCTTGTTGTGGGGCTTGGGAAGAACAGGGTGGGAAAACATATCTTCCTAGTTTTCCCATTGTCTTTTTGAAAAGAAACCAAGCTGAAGCCTCCTCCATATTTCTGGGGACACAAAACATAAAACCAGTGTAAGATAGCCTGTGGAGGTGCACGAGGAATTGGTAATCTGTGGCTGACTGAAATCATCACAACTGAATGCTGTAGGTTCGTATTGGGTAAAAACAAATTTGAAAGACTTTTTACTGCAGAATGATAAAGGTTGAAGAGACTGAGAGTAATTACATAGTCTATTCCACCCTTCCTTTGGGTAAGATCAGGAAACTGTAGAGAGCCGGCAGAAAAGTTACGGGGAAAAAAACTAGCTTTTGCTGTTGCCGAGTTGGGATCGGGTGTAGAGCACTCAGATCTTGTTTAAAAAAAGAAAAAGTAATAAAAAAGTCTTAGCACTGATGAGGCCACAGCTTAAGTATTGTGTCCAGTTTCGGGCACCCCAATACAAGAGAGATACCAAGGTGCTGGAGTGGGTGCAGAGGAGGGCAAGGAAGCTGGTGAAGGGCCTGGAGAATAAATCTTAAGAAGAGTGTCTGAGGGAGCTGGTACTGTTTAGTTTGAGGAGACTGAGGGGAGACCTCATCACTCTACAACTACTTGAAAGGACGTTATAGAGAGGTTGGTGCTGGTCTCTTCTCCCAGATAATTAGCAATAGAACAAGAGGGAATGGCTTCAGGCTGCAACAGGGTAGGTTTAGACTGGACATTAGGAAGAAATTCTTCACTGGAATAGGCTGCCCAGGGGGGTGGTTGAGTTACCATCCTTGGATGTGTTTTAAGAGTCGTTTATATGCAGTGTTGGGGAATATGATGTAGGGGAGAACTTTGTAGAGTAGGGTTGATGGTTGGACTCGATGATCCCAAGGGTCTTTTCCAACCTGAATGATTCTCTGATTCCATGACTTACCTCCTAGTGAATGACCAGCGCATTTCCAATTAGGGGAGGTAGGGATGGCAAGGGAAAATGTGTGGAGGAGGCTGCTGGCCACATCCCGAGCCGCTCACGTTGCTTTTGGAGGGGACGTTTTGGTGGGGCCATAGCAACATGTTACCTGTGTTTTCTGCACATTCAATGAAGTTCATTTTAGCACGTCCCAGTGCTCAAGTGGCGTAAGATTGTGGTGTGTTATTAGTTGCTCATGCTGCACCATGAAAACACGAACATGCAGATTTACTTCATTAGGGGAATATAGTGTAGTTCTAACTTCTTGTTTCTGCAGCTGCTATGGATACCTAGCAGAAGTATCTTCTCCAGCTGTAGAAAATACTCAGAAAGTTCCCCTGCCTTCTGCTTGAACAAGTTCTGGGATGCCTACATCCTTAATCAAAACCGTTTTGGCCAGGATCTATGCTTAAAATTTTTGCTGCTCCAGTTAGCATGGAAATTCTTTCTAGTAGTGATGAAGTTTATATTAGCAAGGAAGAAGTTTTTCTGGTATGGTTTACACAAGGTTTCCGAAGTAATATACCTAAAAACAATTATTTCCTAGTGTAACTGCATCTGCTTTAGAGTGGTTGCTGGAATAGTTACATTGAAAGAAATCAATTCCCCAAGTGACATAGTTGTGGCAACAAAAACATACATGTAGGCTAGGATTTAGCCAATCAGTGCTGTGCTATAACGAACCCAGTAATATCTTCCTCCCAGTGTGGTGGTGAGGCTTAATTAATCATCTTACAAGTAATTAAAGGTTTTTAAAAGGTGCACATGAAAAATCCAGGTGGTTATGATAAAAGTGGTTTTGGTGGTGTTCTTTTATAACATCCTTGCTTTCTAAAAATTTGGTGGTCTGGATCTTCTGTTGGGTTTTACTTAAAAAAAAAAAAAAAAAGAAAAAAGGAGATCCATCTTTTTAACCCATGCTACCTATTGAGATCACAAAATGGGCTTGCTTAGTGATACTGGGTTGTCCCAGTACTGCCTTAGGTTTGTTCCCTTTCTTGAGCTGCAGCATCTCAGAATGCGCATTGCCGGTTCTGTTAGACTGACTGACAACTGGTAAGCTAACTGTATTTTAACTATTTCTTTTTATAAAGGAAAAAAAAAAGGCAGCCCTTTGAGAAAAGGAGGGCCTATGTGTGTGACAAGTCCTGTTAAATTCTGTAAAACTGCTTTGTGAAATAAGAAGGTCTCCCCCATATGGGGGCTTAAAATATTTTAAATTGTGGTAATGCTAGAAAAAGCCAGAAAATTCCATGCTGAAGTTAGGCCATAGTGTTTATTTTCTTCCCTATACTTTTCTCCACCTGCAGTTTTTATTTGTGTCAACTTATGATACAAATATTCAGGATACCACAACTGACGTATGAGGAAAAATTACCTTAAGGTGGCATAAAGCGGATATATCTTTTGGGGCAGTGTGTTTCCATTGTTTTCAGGACTTAAGCTTTTAGGTTCAAATTTTTACTTTCTTTTTAATGTAGATGGTGATTCTAATCTTTTTTTATCTCACCAGCAATTAAAACAGCCTGATCCTATCGGTAGGGACAAATGATGCACTGTCAACGTTTTGCTCCCTTCTGATAATGCACATGAAACTGGTTTGCGTGTTTGAAGATTACATTTTACTCTCACATGGTTTTCATTATCTGAGAGCCCCGAGGAGAGGCCTGGACTAAATCAGTGAAGGAATGGAGAAACCACACAATGCAATGAAAATGGTGCTGGGGCATACTTGGGATAGTTGTGGGACCGGGGCTGCTGACGACAGAAGCAGGGCGCTGCCTGAGTGCTAGCAGCAGCAAGAAGTGGAGTATTCTTAACAGACAAAACAAAGCTTGATGTCGATTTAAAATTGCGGCTTAGGTTTACAACAGTTCCCCGATTCTACAAGGATAATTACTGGAAATCTGTGAAGTTCGAAGCAGATGAATCTTGCTCGGTATGCGCGGGGAGGCAGTCCTCTGAAAGGAGACCTGATGTGGCAAAACCTGTGTAAGCTTGATCTGGTTTTAGAAGACTTCTAAGACATCTAAAAGGTGAGATCTTGGCCTTTACGAACTTAGTAGCAGAGCTCCCATCGCCTCTGCTGGAATTAGTAGTTCATTAAATATGCAGAAATTGCAGTCCATGGCACTAAAGGGCTGTCTCTCTGCAGATGTGTGTGTAGTGCTTGGTAGTGCTGCATAACAGATTCTAAGCAACTGAATGGTGTGATGTGTTCATATAGAAGTATTCCTGATAAAAAAAGCTGGATGTGTTGTCCTAGACTGCTTTTGCTATTAGACCAGTATATTCAGAATAAATCCTCTCACTCTCTGACTTCTGAAATTTTATGGGGGAACTTGAAATTCCATAGCATTCTTATCAAAATGCTTAAAAGCCATGAAGCATTCCTGTTTATACCAGGCTTTCTAAGTGCTTATTCTTCTCTTTTTTTTTCTTCCCTTTGTAATATAAAACCTAAATTATGTTGGTGAAGATTATAGGTACTTCCCTCTGAAGAAATTGATATTTTAAAGTGAGGGAGCAGTGTTTCAAAGGTCAAATAAGGTCTTTTCATTTTTTTCCTTAGACATGTTATTTAGAGGGGGTCTTCCTATGTTGTTGCCTTGACTTATCGCAAGCCAGATCAGCAACCTGCTGCTTTTTCTTCAGGCCTGATAGGCTTTCTTGTGCTGTTCTGTGCCCAAATCCCAATACCGTGAGCGAGTGTTTCAGGAGAATGGTTAGTGGCTCCCGGCGAGGTGGTCTGGTCCTTGCTGAAGGTGAACTCAGTTTGGCCCGGAGAGGAGTTAGAACTGTGATTGGTCTTCAGGTGTTCTGGTGGCCTTGCTATAATTGCCAGCTGATCTAATGGCATGGGTATGCGTATTATTTGCACCCCTCCGGGTGACATTGTTCTTGTTTTCAGTTAAAAGAAGGAAGTTTTTCTTGTTTGCCCAGTGACTCTGTCCTTCTGGTATGAAGATGAGTAATGTTGGCGCTGCTCCATGCACCTGCTCAGTGCCACCCTCTAAGATCACCTGAGCCACCTCAGCAGATCGAGGCAAGCAGGGACGGAGCGGTTGAATGAAAGCTGGGGAAGTGTTTATGGTTGGAGTCTGAAACCCACTTTTGGTTAGGAGCTGGTGCTAAAACGCTATCACACACTGGGATTCATTGTGTCTCGCCTTGCAGGTTTGGGTGCTGGCGCCAGACGTTGGGAACTTTTATTCTCAAGGACTGTCTTAGTGTGTATTCTCTCCCTTCCTCCTCCTTGGGTAGGGCTGAAATGAAGAGCATTCAGTGATAACCTGCACCATTCATTAAATAATTCTGGACCTCGCCCTTGTGTGTCTGGTGCTCCTAGCCACTTCAAAGTGAGTGTGTGTGCAGAACAGCCATGTTCCCAGGGGTCTTATAGACACTCATGTTAAGAGAATTTTGCAGGATCGGGCAATCGGCCTGCTGGGTTTTGCAGAAGCCATGTAGCAAAGGCGTATTTCTATTAAACACTGGGTGACTCAGCATGTGAGCTGGTCTCTGTGATTGCCCAGGGACTTCACAGCCAGTCCTTTCTACGTTATCTCTGTTTTGTGTTCCCCTCTTCTATTACAGTGTGCAGGTATGTCTGAAGATAACCCTGCACCTAAAAAAACAACCTAACACTTCATCTGAGTGATAGCATCCCATCACCTGTTGCCAGCCTGGATGAGCAGTGTCACGTGCACATCCTTTAAGAAAAACACAGAATTACTTAGTGAAACTTACTGCTTGCATTTGAAGCCTGACAGTGTCACTGGATTGTTTTGTGTGTGTGACACGAAATTTAGTAGTAAAACTGAAAGTGCTTAACTGTACTGCAGCCTTTTTGAGGTGGTGAACCTGTTCCCATCCCACCTGATGCGTAAGCTAATTAGCTTCTTGGCTAAGCAGTAATTCTGGGCAAGTATGTACAGGCTGTCCTCACAGGGACTCTTGCATTCCTCTTAGTTTCACAAGCTAAAGAAAGATGCTTCTCTTTGCTTGTGAGGTTATTATTGCTCCATGCAGGTTAATTGAGCTATAGCATTATAGCCACTCATCAAACAGTGGTGAGTAGCTCACTTGTCTAAGCTTGTTTATTTTTATAATGCTGAAAAATATTTGCATGCTGTACAGAAATGTGCTGCTTTGGTTCCTTACAGCCTGGCAGTATTATCATTTTAAATTCTTCATTAATCTTTCTTCCTCACGAGGGACTGGCAAGGTTCCTGTGCATAATTACATGATGTTTAAGATAGAAGCCTCAGCTACTGAGTTTTTACACAGTGCCCTGCAAATACGGGTCTTTTCTTCCTTAAATAGCACCTATGCTACCTCCCCTTTTATGCCCGTTCTTGATCTCAGCATGGTTACGTGCAATGCTGTTTGCGTTCATTCTACCAGTTCTAGGCTCTGATGTTTCGCTCAAGAGCACACAACTGTAAAGTGACCAGACTAGAAGTTAGAATAAGGTAGTAAGATGACAGAGCTACAGTGCTCAGGAACAAACTGTAAAATGGGTTCAGCCTGGGAAATCTACCTCACAGTGGTTCCATGGAACAGAATTGGTCTAAAACAGAATTTTCCACTTGAAAAGCAAGGCGTTTCTAGGCTTTGTGGTTACAAAGAGTGCACCATCCAATCCATAAGCAAGTACAGTTTTGCAAAGTTGTTGAAGGTCTGAATTCAGCCATATCCATCGCAATATATTTGGGCTTAAACCCCCAAATATGTCTGTTTAAAATGTCTACAGAACCTATTCCAATTTCCTTCCAGCTCTATCATAACAACTTTTGCAGTGCACCTCACTAATTTCCATCTTTGGCACACTGAAAACTGAAATTACTGGAAGAGCCTAACACAAATACAATTTGGTATCCAAATAAATAACACATGGGCTTCAGTACCGATTGTACTGTTCATTTTTGTGTTTCGTTACATAAAAAAAGTTAACTCACTGGTTCTGCCATGAGTTTCCAGCTTGCTCAGAAAGCAGATTCCAGGAATGCTGCCATCCAAATTAGTTGCACAAGATTTTCTTTGTTAATTGAAAATAATGGCATAAAACTGGAAAAAAAATAAGCTTAATGCTAACAGTTGGTATTTAAAGAAAGTGGATTTGTTGGCCAGAATATCTTCATATTGTATCTCAGTCCACCTTTTGTTTTTGATTTCCAGGCTGATTCCTAGTTTACATCAACATTAAAATTAGTAGTATTCATTTCCAGCAAATACTTTCACTGTGAACTGTGCCCTCCCTTCATCAGATCATCAGAATAAGCTTATATTGCTGTGAAGTGAAACTCCGAGTGTGAAATGGTTGCATACGGAATTGCTTCCTTGAACGTTTGAAGGAGTTAAATACGCACAGATTGAAATTGTCTGTTGAGAAAATCTTTAAGGCAGAGGCAGAATCTCAAGCTGGGTTGTATCTTTGTATTAAAAAAAATAAACAACACCCCGTATCCCCCCCTTAGATTTTTCCAGTTGAGACAAAAGAAATCTTTGGGTGGAAAGGCAGCATCATATTGCATAATAAAAGCCTTTTAATGCTCTACTAAAAAGGGTTGCTTAGGGCAACTTTGTTTAAAAAAAAAAAAAAAAAAAGTCAGTGCTGATACTGGTATGAGGGGGACAAGGAATCCTCAACTTCTGTTGTGCAACACTGGGAAAAGAGGCTAGAAATTGCTGTAGTTATCTGCTATCTTAATGCCTGGTTTAAAGGTTCTTTACTGCATATTTGCTGGCAGCTGTTTTCAATATATCCCTCTCGAGCTAAGTCACCAGTTAAGAATTTGACATTAGATGTTTTTTTCAACCACCATCTTGAAGTACCATACCACACAACACAGCCTTGTTCTCTAGTTAGATATTGTTCATGTGCCTTGAAATTGCTGTTGACACCTCAAGTATTTAACTTGCAGATCTGAGATAATTTTTGTTGGGTGTGGATGTGCGCCATAATAAGACAGAGGCAGAAGTATCCACGTCTGCATTCCTTCACTACATCTGTTCACTTTATTTTTTTTGCAACATTGCAGGAAATTAGGTTAAACTATACATCTCAATGAATATTTTTAAATTTCATTTGTTGTGTTTTAATTCCCTGCCCTCTAAGTACAAGCACACCGAGTGCGCAAGTAAGTTTCACTTCTTCGTCGTTTGCCTTTTTCTTTAGAACACCTTTAGTAGTAGATTTAGCTACCTCTTGAATAGCACGCCTAAATACATATTTTGTGTGTTCTCTTGATTCTCCCCCTCAATGGTTAAAGTTTCTTTAGTGCTTTATATTCTGGAAGGGAAAAGTAACATAATTAAAGAATGTTTTGGGAATTAGAGCTGTGCTCTGCAATATATTTTTGGCATATACTTTGTCAGTGTCTTTTTCTTCCCCTCACTTTCCCAGCCTCTGAAATAAAGCTAATATTCGTACCCTGATCATTCCCATAGTCATTTCTGAGACATAATTTGTTGAAGTTGATAAAGCATTTGACCATATCACCATTCATCAAAGGGTTTCTGCTGATATAGTTTGAAATACACAGCACCACTGGAAAAGGAACCATAAGCACAGGGTATCATCATCTGTGCTGCAGCTTTCATTCTTAGCAAAAAATAAAACAATGGAGTTAAAGAATTAGCAGGTTTTAATCACTGTTTCACTTGGAGGCACAGATGGGACAGAGCATTACTTGGCAACATTTAATCTTGGAGCAGAAATTGTCATGATTAAAGCAGCAGCTGGAGTAGATTGCTAGGGACAGGGGGGTTCATTCATCCTAAAGGGATCAAAATTGTTGGGCTCTGGGAGAAAACAAGAAGCTACAAAAGAAAAATCTGAAATATGGGCCAAGGTTTGTTATTTCTAGGGTCTCATCTGCTGATTAAAATGATGTTTTCAATGCTTTCCTCAGAATTATTTTGGAAGCGAGGAGAGTATCAAGTGATCTGGCCTACTGAAGAGGAGACTGAAGCCATCTCTGAGTGGAGATTTTGGACTTGCGGGAAGGCTGTGTGTGTGTCCCACATGTGGCAGAACTGCTCCTCCTTACCAAGGAACTCAAAGTGAAGGAAATAGGTATGTGCTACTTCAAGCAGGCTTCCAGAAGAATCATGTTCCAGGCCATTTGACATGGCCTGAATTCCTAGTTTGGTGAGGCAGCCTGGAATGAGGTGGATTTTAACTTTCTCTCCATTAAGGTTTGCAGGAAGGTTCTGTCTGCCTGGTACCTCGAGGCCTTGTGTTACAGGGGTAAGATGGCCTGAGGGAGGAAACTGGGTGGTTGTGGAAACACAGAACAAAGCAGACCCTTCAGGTCCTGACTCCTGCAGTCAGTCTGTGGTTCTGCCGTGGAACAAACTGTTGGGAATAAGTTACCTTTTGCTAAGGGACAGTGTTACACAGTAAAAAGGTGTGAAAATAAACTGCTAGAATACCAACGTGTGTTCTGCTGTCAGGGCAGAGCCACAGAGCAGCCTACAAGTAAAGCCTGCTCTCTATTCTGAACTGTTCTATCTCAAAAGTAGCTCTGCTTTTAGTTAAGTGTCTCAAAGGTATCATTAATTTTGGATATTTCAACTCCTGCAAGGCCATTGGGCTTGAGTTTCCATGACAAATTCCTGAGTCCACTGGGAGACTGAGTGAAGTGTAATCACTGTTGGTCACTGACTTAATCTGTACTTAGGATGTGCTTGACATTGGCTCTTTGTGTTTCTCTCACTGGTACACAGTGTTTTTTCCTGCCACTCAGAGGTCTTTTTCTGCTCCTTAGATCAGACAACTCTTTTTCCTCCTGCATTTGCATGTGTTCAGCTGATGATATTTAGATGTGTGAAGATTTGGTTGCCTTTGTATAGCAGGAAGTTAAAAGAGTCCTCACTTGCACCAGTACGTAGTGTTTTCTGCAGCAGGGAGACTAGGTGCTGATCTCACTCTGGGTATTTCATAACTCTAAAACCCTGCTGGCTAACGAGGTATTCATTAATTGCTTTAAGCGATCTAAGCTAAGAGATTTCTTTACTTCCTTTGAACCGTAGACTATCTTAATGGGCCTCTTTTTTTTTTTTTTCCCCTAAAACTGACAAATTGCTGATTTCACCCTTTAGTCCTTGTCTGCCTGCAAATATGGGAAATGTATTTCACTGTTGGTAGCCCTAAGTGTAAAGCAAACAGGTCTTAGGCATTTTTACCATCATCCTGTGAATTATAGGTCTCCTTTCCTCCTGAAAGCAGCCTTGCTGTCTGAGGTATTCGGCATGCATCCCTACAGCTTGCAGTTGATTGATATTCCTATAAATTTGCAAGTCACCTTTCATCACCTTGCGAGGCTTTGCCCCCTGGCATGCAAGTCCTTCTTAGGTCAAGGGCCTTAATGACCCCCATTGTTATGGGAACCTTTGGTAATCTAACCTGCTTTTTTTCTGTATTTCAAGCCATTGCTCTTAAATGTCTTTTGCTTGATCCACTCAGGCGCTAATAACCGTGTCTCCTTTCCTTAGGTCAAGGGCAGCTTTTACATTCCACCCAAAAGGCACCACAGTTTGAGATGAGGAATTCAGAAGAGCAAGCAGCTACGACAGTTTTACAGCGCCTGCTGCAGGAGCAGCTCCGATACGGAAACCCAAATGACAACCGTAACCTTCTTGCCTTACACCAGCAAGCCACAGGAAATGCCCCCCCTTTCAACAGCACTGGGAGTCCAGCATCTCAGAACGAAGGGCTGAGCTCCCAGGACCACCAGCTTGTGACTCATGCTGCCCGTCAGGAGCCCCAGGGCCAGGAGATACAGGTGGACAACAGCATCATGGAGAAGCAGCTCTCCCCGCGACTTCAGAACAGCGAGGATCTCCCGACCTATGAGGAAGCCAAAGTCCAGTCGCAGTATTTCAGGGGCCAGCCGCATGCAAGTGTCGGGGCAGCGTTCTATGTAACGGGGGTCACCAACCAAAAGATGAGGACTGAAGGGCGGCCCACGGTTCAGCGGGTGAGCCCAGGGAAGGTCCACCAGGATGAAGGACTTAAGGACCTCAAGCAAGGGCATGTCCGCTCCTTGAGCGAGAGGCTGATGCAGCTGTCCTTGGCCACCAGCGGTGTCAAGGCCCACGCGCCTGTCACGAGCGCGCCACTCTCCCCCCTCTCTCCGCTCTCTCCTCAGCAGTCCAGCGACCCTTATAAAAATTCTGGCTCCAATGAGTTCTACAAGAACTCAGTGCAGCCCCCTTCCCAGCCCAGCATGAAAGGAATGGAGCAGCGCGGTCCTCCTCCAGAGTATCCTTACAAAAACGTGTCCACCCCATCTATGAACTGCAAACCTCAGGACTCGGGACATTTCTATAGTGATCATCGTGTGAGCCAGCAGGGAAGATCTGATGGGGCTATGATGAGGTATCAGCATCCCCCTGAGTATGGGTCAGTCAGGTAAGCAAGATCTTCAAACAACCTCCATGACAGCCACATAAGGAAAGACAGTATAAAATTCTGTCCATTGTCCTCACTCCTGAGGCATGTTTTCTTTCAGCAAAGATCCCATCTTTATTATGTGAGATGACATACTGTGTTCAGCTACCGACTGTGTCTGGAAGGACTGTAACCCGTTTCAGTAGCTTTCCTAGAGAGGCCTGAATCTTTTTTAGAAAAACCTACAAACGAAAAAAAACCACCAAACCAAAAACTAAACAAGCCAGCTTGATTTTATGGCATGGGGAAGTTTAATGCTGAGGCTCCAGAGCCTTACAAAAGGTTTGCTACAAAAGCTAAAGTTACGGTGTGATTCATTGTAGAAACTTGCAGTTACTTATTGCAAGACTTAAGCTGCTCTTTAATTACAGCTGGCCAGACAAAAGATTTTTTTAAGACTGTATCTAAATGCTAAGTAGGAAAGGAGAAAATGAATGAAAGCAACAACGGTGCAGGTAACAAAAATCACCTGAGCTTCCTTTAGAGTTTTTCAGATTTTATTTGCAGTGGACCAAAGTGTAGGAGTGGAAAATGGAGTGTGCTTTGTGGCTCATCCCAGAGTTGCTTGTTTAGCTTTTGCTAATTTTCCTTGCATCATTTGGAATTTCAGCCTGTTCTGGTTTCCTCTAGATAAGGAGCTAGATTTGGCTTGAGCCAAACACTGATGTCCATGTGGGTGAAGAAGTTTTATTCAGGTGGGCTGAAAATACAGCTTTACTTTAGCTGTTTCCTTACCATCTCATCTCTGTCCAAGACCAGGTGGGATTTGGTATAATAATTTTGGCCCCATTTTGAAGCTAAAAGGGTAATACAGAGGAGCCAACGGGAGGGTGTTGCTACATAAGTAAATGGTGAGGTCTCTGCATTTGTGTTTGCACATATTGTGTTGTGTTTTGAGGGGAGCACGAAGAAGAAACTGATCTGTATTTGGGAACAGTCTGAGCTTTGGGGAATTTGAATCTGCTCAGAACCTTCCTAGTCCTATGGGGAGCTATTTTCAGAGTTTGTCCACCATTGTTTGTGATCTGAAATGACTTCAGCAGCATACAAGCCTGATGAAAAGGCCCTTTGATCTGGCTAAATAAATAATAAAGAGGCCAGGAAAAGGGGAAGTAAAGGGTTTAGGGGGGGTAATGATTGTAGAAGTTCGTTGCAAATGTATTTGACAATTCAAAGGCTTCAAATCTCTGTGCACACAGGAAGGGGAAACAGATCCTTGATGGTTATGCTGCATCAGAAATACTCAACATTATATGGAGTGAATCTGAGACGTGGCCTGCTTGCTGTTTAAGGGAGAGGTATTTGAAAACACGCCAACAGTCAGCTCCTCTAGACAGGGTGATTTTTGTCTGTATTGGATGGATCCTGGCTGCTTTGAAAGAACATGGCGGGGGGAAGAGGGGGGGGGAGGAGAAAGGTTCAGCTGGCAAGGTTTCCAGTAGGGGAAGCAACTGAAATTTGTCTTCAAAGCATTGGGAATCTAATGAGGTTACTTTTTAACCTAAATAGCTGCACAGAGGAGAGGTTTCCTTTGCAAGTAAATGCTGAAGCGGTAGAACAATTGCAAGACTAATCCATAAATTACAGAGCAGCGTAGCAAAGGAAGGGAGCGAGTCCTCTATTCCCCTCCCTCTCCCACACACATTAAGAGAAACTGTCATTTAGACAAGAAACCTTCTGTGTTACTAAAGGTGCAGCTGGGTAATGGTGTGAGGCTTTTAAAGGCGTACAGCTTTCGGGAGTGCGCTTGCCTCGCACCAGGCAGTGCTAACGAGTGTCTCTGCAGCTTCCCTGGAGTGATAAAGTATTTTCAGAGACTCCAGTTTTCCTGCGCTGCAGCTCTGTTTATCGGGATTAATTTGGATCGGTAAATGTGTGCATTTTTTGAACTGTGCGTCAAGGAAACAAAGCCCCTTCTTTCTGCTCGTGAAGCCACACCCTTTTCTGCGGGTTTTTCCCCTCATTGTTCGGGGGAATTTGAGGGTGACCTAACGATGCGGTTAAATAAAACTCGTTGAGCAAGATAAACATTGGGGAATTCACAGCATTCTCATGCTTCACCCTCCCCAGTCTGGGAAAGGAATGGGCTGTGTGGTAAGTTTAAACCAGTCTGCAAACAGTTTGCCTCACCTGCTCCTGGGCGGTGTAACTTTGGGAACACGTATATGTTCCTAATGATGTCGGTTTAATGTAAATACTGGGCATGCCGGAGGCATCCGTGCTGTTATTTAGAAATTTTAAAGAAAGTTCAGAAGAGGGCTGGCGGCATGTGAAGCTCCCAAATCCTATTCTCTCCCTAATACCTCAACTGTGCTTTAGCTCTGGCAATGAAAACAAACCTTCAGGTCTAAGAGGAGAAGACAAGTGTCTTGGGCTCAGTGTCCTGTGGGGTTGCAAGGTCTCCTGTGGCAGAAGAGCGAGAGACCGGGCTGGTGTTGGTAGGGTTTTGGGTGCAGAGGAAGCTGCTGTCTCTCTGATTCAAGCGCCATCCTCTGTTCGGAGCCCAAATGACTGAGCTCCTGCTGTGGTGATTAATCCCTTTGACTTCACAGAAACTTTTCGAGAAGGAGGTCTGCAGAATTTGTCCCATAATTAGTAAATCACTTCTGCGCAGTGCGTTCCCCTGGGCAGTATCAAAGTGGGGGATAATCAGGTATGACTAGGAAGCAGAACAAAAATGCATCGGTTTGGTTTCAGCTGTCTAATCAAGCGGAGTCTGCTCCCTCCCGCAGTCAGCGTTTCCCGGTTTGTGCAGGAGGGCTGCGGAAGACAAGGGGAGCTGTAGCTTCTTGAACATGAAATGGGCAGGAGAATCTGGGAAGGCAGAAAAAAATGTTAACGAGCCGGAGACCTTTCCTGATCTCTTCATTCTTCTGCCCTCCCCACTTTGTTGCTCTACCCGCAGATCTTGACTTGATGTTTGCAATCCTGGCAGCCCCAGGACTCCTGATGGCTGGGGTTGCTTGCAGAGCTGCCCTTACTCCATATCTCTGTCTTCATGACTTAAAAGCTAATGTGACCCTTGTAGTTGCAGAACCATAAATCCAGGTTTGTATTTGGCCCACGTGGTGTGTTTCTCTGATATGCTCCAGGGACTGTAAAGGAAGCAGAGATTCTTGCATGATACAGTCTCCAGAATGAAGTGGCCCTTAAAGTTATGCTTTCAAACTTAAACACTTGTGGGAATTATTGCTCTGAGGTTTTTTCCTGTGTTTGGGGTTTTCAGGTCTTTATGACACTGAGGCAAATGGAAGGAGATTGTGTAATTTTGTTCTCAATGTATTTTGAGAAACTTTCTGCATTTTTGCATGAAGTGGTTAGTTCAGATACAATTCTGATTACTACTGCAGGGTTACCCAAGGACTGATTCTCTCATGGATGGGAGTTTCTACTACTATTCTTTCAGCAATTCTATTAGATGACACCAATAGGGAATTGTACCTTAAAATTTTGCAGTCTGGCTTAAAAGTCTTGAAAAGTCCGGTTGTATTCATTTAGCTTTCTGAATCTCTCAATCCAAAACTGGTTTACCAGAGAAATAAATTCTGCAGTTCTCATTTAAATCTCATTTTCGTCTCAGAGCCAGGTATTTTGAACTCAAGAAATATATAGAAATATTTTATAAGAAAAAATTAAAAGCAGTGGGGATGCTAAAACGTTCTTTGAACGTGTATGTAAAAGTTTGCATACAAGGTCTTAAAAGGTCTAGTTGTCACAGTGAGATTACTAGAATTTTTTTTTTTTTTTTAAGATAAGATGTATTACCCCAGTTGCATTGTCTCATTTTGCTAGGAATATAAATGCAGGTGTGACATTTTGGAAGCTCTAAGGCTGTTGGTAATGCAACAGAACTAGAGGCTTCCAGGTCTCATATTTTAGCTTGTTATGCACAAGATTGGTATAATTTCAAGATTATGAGATGCTTCAGCTGTGAGTGCCAAAATGCTGGAAATCTTGGAAATGTATCTTGTTTAGAAATACTCGGCCACAATTTCCTAGAGTTGTTCTTTACAATAGATTTAATAAAAAAAAAAAAGTCATTACCACGCATGTCAGTACAAAGGCTGTCCCTTCAGAATTTAGCCGCTGCTGTTATTCTTTGGTCATCTTTGTGTTCCTTTTATTAGTGCAGAAATGGCAAGATTCTGCCCATGCGTCTCCGATGGCAGAATAAGATGCTTTTAGTCAAATAGCTCAAATTGTTGACACTGGGATCTAAATAGGCCTCGTTAGGCTTGTAGTATTAACATACTGTGATCAGTGTAGTCAGTCTTTCTGAGTAACTGCTTCAGGTTGTTTTCAGGCTGGAAGAGAGTATTTTGTAGGTTCAAAATTGGAAAGGTGTTTTTTTCCATCCATGAGGCAGACTGGCAACATATCTCTTCTGATCTAACCTCTGTAGGTCATCACGGATTAAATGTCACAGCAAGGTTATTCCCTAATTGATTATAACATCAAAACAGAGGTGCATGCTGGTAGGTAAAGAATAAACTCAAGGAGGCGAGTGGTTTCTGAAGATGCAAAGTTTTAACTCTGCACATAACTGGGTGAGCTAAGAAAGGGGCTGGAAACCACCCGAGACAAACCAGATGACCTTGAACGTGGCATGTGACGGTTTTGCCTCATTCTTCATTATGAGAACTGGCAAATAAAGGTAATGAAATAAATGCGACGATAAGTAGAGCTGACATCCCAGGAGGGAAAGAATCAAATTGCTGCCACTAAACTGAACATTCCTGAGGAAATTAATTAGACATCTTTCTTCTGCATGACCCCTGAGATCCTCATGCTGCATATGATCATTTCTGGGGAAATATGGCTCCTGAAATGGTGTTGCTAGCAGGGACCACTGTCACCTGAGTGTGAGAAAGAGAGAAACAGTAACTAGAGCAGTCATTATTTGCCTTCTTCTAAGTGTCAAAGACTAGATTTATTTCCCTGTTAAGGAATTTGAGCATCAGCTTGGAGGTTCTATGCACCTTCTCTGCTGGAAAGCAGGGGAAATGAGACATAAGATGCATGATATTGAAATAGCAAACCCCGTGCTGGGCCGAGAACGTACAAACTCCTACACGCGCTGCCAGCCAGATGTGAGTAATGCAGACGTTTCCTCTTTGGACGGGTATGAAGAGTTGATGAGTTCTTTCTGCAGAGAACAGGAAGGATGATGCCGAGTGTTTGCACATCGGCTGAGAAGCTTGTTATGTAACCCTTTAGTTCCCAGTTCAGCTTCATGCTTACTGTTGTCAGTTGACGTGCCACCAATGCTCCTGGTGTGGTGGGAGAGCTATGCTGCGGGCTGTCTCGTACACCCAGTATCGAGCAGGCACATAGGGTCCTTCTAAACGCAGGCAACCATGGGGGTATTCTGTAGCAGCTGTGGCCAGGTAGAACAACAGTATGTGCTTTTCCAGCTGCAGGGTTGAACTGCGTCACAAAAGGTGGAAAATTTTATCAGAAGAAAAGGAGTGTTTCAGAACAAGTCGAACTGCCAGATAGGGTCTGCACCAGGCTGGGGTCTGTGCTTAAGAAGAGACTGGCTGCAGCACGGAGAGGGAATAACTTCAACTGTTAAAGAACATTCAGAGAAGTTAAAGGTTGAATGTCTTCGGAGGAGGAAGCAAAACCTGCCTCCCGAGGTCATCCAAGCATGATAAATCCACACAAACTTCTAAGAGAGATTTCTACTTGGCAAGTGTAGCAGAAGTTGAGCTGGGGATCTCCAGCTCTTGGGAAACGTGAGCTGGTGCCGCTTGGAGTTAGTTTTATGATAGAATCAAGGGTGTTATAGATCGCTAGATCTGTCTTTGATGTACTATAGAGGTTATTGTTAGGAGCAGTAAATGTACCTGCTGCATAGGAGTGAGGGTCGTTCTGAGTCAGAAGGCTGCTGCTGACTCTTAGGCTGGTTTTCAGGTGACTTGACTGGTCTGCAGCTTGGTGGTTGATATTTCAGAAAGCTTGAATCAGCAGTGCTGGCATACTAGCATAGAGCTTAGCCAGTCCCTTTAACTCTGTATCCGGAACTGCAAGAGAAAATTAATTGTTTTCTCTATGAGAGAGAGCGCATTTCAGGACAGAACAAATGAGCCCATTCCTAACAGTCCTCAGTTTAGCCATTTTATCCACAAAGTGTGGAGAAGTTATAAAAATTCTTTTGGTCAGTAGTTGTTGATGCGGTTTCTCTTAGTGTTTCTGTGCAAAATAGACTCAAGAGGGAAGAACTTCATACACTTAGAATATATTTTCTAATAATGTTTTGACTTTTAAGCAATTTTCAGAAATAAACTTACAAAAAATTAAGAAAAACCTCACATGACCCTTTTGTGTGGGAAGACCTGTGCTTAGGAGCTACACAGGTCATCCCACGCCTTGTCACTGGGTTTGTGTACCATCTTCTGCATGACTTTGATGGAGCTTCTGCTCTCTGTTTTCCAGGCAGAACCCAGATGTGCAGCTGCAGTTACAACAGAGACCACCTCACCACCACAGCCCAACTTCTTCCTTGACATCCCTGGGATCTTTGACTTTGCTTCAGTCTCCGCCACCATCCAGGCTGTCCCCGTCCCAGCATCAGCCACCTCTGACTCCAAGCCAGGGAGATCCTGGCATTCTGCCACGGACCCAGCAGCCATTCTTATCAAACCAAGTCCATCAGGGAGATTTGTACCGACTATGCCAGCCCTTCCTAGGCCCGCAGCAGCAGCAAGGCGATTCCTATTCAGTAATGTCCCGAGCTCAGCAGATACCTTCCCCATATCAGCAGATGCAAGTAGATCCTTTTGCCATAGTTTCCAGGGCCCAGCAGATGGTGGAAATCCTGTCAGAAGAGAACCGGTCTCTACGACAGGAGCTGGATGGGTGCTATGAGAAAGTAGCCCGGCTGCAGAAGGTGGGTATTTTTGGATGTCAGGCACTCTCCTCTGTCTAGTATCGTCCATAACTGAATCATCTAATCTGCAACTGTTACATTCCTTGCTTAAGGGACTGATTATCTACTTTAGAGTCGTTTACGTGCGGATTGATTAGTCTGTGTCTTGTCCCTTTGGGCAGCAGCTTAACTTTGTCACAAGATAGAATCAAAGCCTTCAGTTTTATTCTGGCAGTTTATTGACCATGCTAAAAAGAGCGTCCTCATCAACTGTCTTGAAGAGGCTGTCTGCTTGGCTGGCTTGGTTAAATTAAAATTAGTATTCTTAAGTCCAGGATAGCAGCAGGCTTCATTTTCCCATCAGTCTAAAAGACTTTGGAGGCTGCAGGAAGGGTCTTTTCAGAATGACATGAGACCATAGTCACCCAAGGGGGCAATAGGGGACATTGCTACAAAACTGGTTGGCAGGACAGTGTGCAAGGCAAGTCCTGCTACTATGGCTACATTAAAGACATTTGGACTGCAGGCCTGAAAATAACACTACTTTCGCCACTCTCTCAATAACACACAACTTCCATGAAAACTTAGTATTTTGTTTTGGATCAATCTCTGGCTTTATTTGAAACAAGTAGCATAAGTGATGCTAAAATGTTTTAAAAAAAAATCCCAGTGAGACCTGTCATTAACGTGCATGTGTAGAGGTATTTTGATTGCAGCCTCATGGAAATAACTTCTTGATGACCAGGGACCTAAAGCTGTGCAGCAGGTCAGCTTTCCTTTTGCCTTGCAGCTGTGGAAAGGCTGATGCTACTTGCAGTTTAGGACTTTGCGGACCTTGCTGAGCTGTTTGCACTGAGCAGTCTCCAGGGCCATAAAAATGCGTGCCCTCTAAAAACGCTTGTTTGAGTTCAGGTGACCAATGTGGTTTTCACACTCGTTTATTTGCCCTGTTACCTCTTTCCAGGGACATATGTTCATTTGTTGTATTTTTTTTGGAAGGTTCCTGGCCAGGAAATGCTTTAGAGAAATGTTTGACAGCTTCCTGATAATGAAAGAAGGATAAAAATGCACTTCCCACCACCTCCCTGTTGATTACTTGCTGTAGCCACTGTTGATGGCATTTGCTATTACGTGGCTCCGTACTTCCATAGCAATGCAAGTCATGCCTAGTAAGGAGAGTTAGAAGTGAATTTCCTTCTCCTCTGGATGATCAGAGAAGCTTTACACTGAAGGCTAGAAGAAAGGATAAAGCATATTTTACTGCAAATGTTTCCCTCCCCCTATTTAATAAATTGAATATTTACAAGCACAACTAAGTTGAGAAGTGTAAACATAGAACACCAGGAGATTTTACTGTGAATTTTGGACCATAACAATTGTGGATCTGTACAGTTCATCAGTAATGCAAGATCTGCCATTAGCAATTTTTTTTAGCATACTTTTGTCTGCCTTTCTTGTTCTATTTTACTTACTCAACTTGATATCGCATTAGCTATTTATATAAATGCTTTTGCCTAAAACTAGCAACAGTGCCAAGCTGCCCCAGTCTTAGGAAAAAAAAAAAAAGATTACATTTGCACTTCTTCAGTTTGCTGTATCTATGCTCTGATCATCTTGGGGAAACAGAGCTAGAGTCTGGAAGGAGAGTCCAGATCTTTGTTTCAACATTGGTATTCTTTGTACAGAAGGATCCATCACAAACCTGAGACTCTGCCAGTTTACTTAATACATAGGTGTATGTTTCTTTCAATAAAGGAAACTTGAGAGAAAGTGATCTCCTTTCTGAGACTGAAAGAAAAGAATTGTTAGTGACAAAATAGTAAGTGCTCATTTTCCCTTCCACTGCAGCTGGAAACAGAAATTCAGCAAGTTTCAGAGGCGTACAAAAACCTGGAGAAATCATCCTCTAAGCGAGATGCCCTGGAAAAGGCCATGAGAAACAAGCTGGAAGGAGAAATTCGTAGACTTCATGATTTCAACAGGGATCTAAGAGGTGAATGAAGTAAAAGTTCTTTTCTTCTGTGCTGGGTTGTTTTTTTATTGTTGTACTTACTTGGCAGGACAGTGTTTTGCTGCAGAATTCACTGTGTCTGACACAATTAGAATATGACAGGATATACTCAAGTATATTCAGTACTCTGAGATCTTAAGTGTTTGCTGGGAGTACGGAGAAGACAGGTTTAGGAGAGTGCTGTAGTCTCTCATTTCCAGCCTGTTTCTCATTGAGAAGAAACATGTGATAAGCCAAATACCATAAACCAGATGCAAGCCTGGAATTCTGTCTTGTCTTATATCCTAGACACAATTTGTACAATTTGTTCAGTTTATACAAATGGAAAGATGTTTTGCTGACGGCCTAATCCCACACCAGGCATGTTCACTTTATTTCCTGTCCAGTGACCCTTTTGCACTGACATACAAACTGCAGACTGTCTGTTCTTCCTGAAGGTCTTGTCATTCCTTATCACTGTAGGCATCTGGTTTTTTGGATCTCCCTTCCTTTTCCAGAGTGAGATGTCATTAGCGTCTGGTTCTTGCAAAGCAGCTGAGGCAGTACGATGGCTGGGAGTGGAGAGTGATGTTGAATGGTATTTGACCTTAACAGGGGTCAAAGTTTAGGCATTAGTTTGAAAGGTGAAAAACATCTGCAATTTGAAATGTTTCAAGGTGCACAATCAGTCTTTTAAACTGTAAGTTTAATTTTTTTGTGAAAGCCTTCTGATTGACCTACATGTCATCTGCTCTCACTGCCCCATGTTTCTTACTAAAACTGTGTTCCCAGAAATTGTTTTGCATCCAAGAAGTAAGGCCATACAGTGCCCAGTGCTATCAAGGACAGTACACAAAGACCTGCATTAAATAATCTTTTTCGTAATAAACACAGCATAAACATTTCATTCTTATTTTCATAGACTGATATAAATTTCTGACAGCCTGCAGCAGCCGAATTGTCAGGCTGTCCTTAGGGTTTTGCACTTTTCCCTGAAGTCAGGGAAATGGACAGCAGTGATTTAATCTTCTAACTATTGAGATTTAGTGGAGAATTATGAGGGAATCTTTTAATTGCATGATGAAATTTATTTGGGTGGAAATAATAAGCGGCCTTAATATTTGTAAAAATTGAAAAAATAAACTTCTTATGTGTTATAATTATTTAAAGTAATTTCTTTGGAACTTTATTTAACCTGTTTTGTCTCATTGAGAATATTTTCTCAAGGACATAATTAGAACCATTTCAAAAGGGAGTGCCAGCTTCTGATAGGCTTTTTACTTTCAGCTGTGTAGAATTAGGAGATCCATTCCCCTAGCTTGCATTAGAAACGTCCCGAGCAGATGTGACTTAATGCTTGAAAGTTTTTAATTATTTAGTGTTCTTTCTATTGAAAAATTTTGCAGAACGTATGGAGACAGCCAACAAGCAGCTTGCAGAGAAGGAATTTGAGGGGTCTGAAGACAATCGGAAAACCATCTCTCAACTCTTTGCACAAAGTGAGTTACACAATCATTGTGGGTCGGTAGAAATGCTCCAGTCACCCTGGGAAGGAAAACAATGCAGCAGGTTAGCGCAGTTCAGCTCTGATGGTTTTCTACCAGGATGGAAATCAGGGTAGTGACAGTTCAAAACTGGCAGTGGAGAAAGGAGGAGGGATTCAAGAATTCCTTTTCTGTCATTATCTAAAGTCCATCTGATGGCATTTATAAGAGAATTTGGAGCAAAAGTAGTTTGCGGTTAAACTGTAAAATTAGTGTTTACCCCATATGGGATATTTTGTCCACTTATTTCATCCCTTGAAAGCTTTGGAATTAAACCTTTCCAGGCTGACAAGGGTCACGAGTTGAGGCTGGTGGAACTGGAACCTGGTGGGTCTGCTATCTCTCTCCTCTTTAATTTGTTACTGCCCTATCCAGTTCAGCAAAATGGGATGAGCAGTGCCTGCAGTGTGCTGGGCTGGGTAAGGGTCATGAATTCTGTCCACAGCAGTGGATATACCACACGGCCAACCAAAATGACAGATGTAAAATGGTGCTTTTCCTTTGTACTGAAATGTCTTGAGGCCGATGGCAGTGAGCCAACTTTCCTGCCATCCCATCCCATACTCCACCCTTCTGACAATACTCACTTTTCTCCAGTTGTTATATAAAAAGGTAATGCATTAAAATTGCAAAATGGAGATTTTTCTGTGGTGTAACACACACTGCTTCTGCTTTGACAAATGCTGGTGTCCCTCCTTTCTGTTGTCTTTACTTTATTCCTTGTGGCTTACGTTACAAGCAGATGGCTGTCAGGGTGTGAATTCAAAACCCCTGGTGGTAGTGAAAAGTCTGTGAGTTTAGTCTTGCATTCCAACTGGTTGGGTGGACTTTGAGGTTTATAGGTTCACCCAGAGAGGAGGGAAGGTCAAAGCTGTGAAGCCTCATGTTCAGTTTCTCCTTTTGGATGAACCATAGTGCTACATTTCGTCACTCCCAGCATTTCAAGGGGTGCTGTAGGCACTTGTAAAGTGAAGCAGTACTCATTTGGGGAAAAGGCTGGAACAAAACCTCCAAAAGCCTTGCTGCAAGCATTTACAGATTAACAAACAGGCTGCTGGCACTGCTTGATACCTGCTGGCATAATGCCACCGTGTCTCATCTCTACCCATTTTCTGCAACACATTTTAACATGCTGACACTGTCAGTAACTTATTTCCTGGGTGGAGGAGAAATACTGAGATGGGAGAGATGGAGAAAAGAATAGGTAGGTGGTGACATTAGCCTTTGTCCTTGTGTCTTATGTCACTCTGCAGAGCAAACCTGCAGAGTTCTGGGTGCTGTTGGTGGACAGGTTTGTTTTGCAACCTGTGTGTGGGCTGCGCTGATTCCCTAGCAGAAGGGAATCTTTAGCTACTCCATGTTGCTAAAGCTTTGCTCCTGGCTCTCTGCTGGCAGAAGAAAGGAAATAATTGTGGTCCTGTAAATATAGTTATGCACATGCTTGCACAAACGGGCCTGTGTACTACTCCATATGCAGTCTGTACTGACACCCAGGATCTCGTTCCTGTTTTTCAAGCCTTCCACTCCTTGTCCTCATTCCTTTGTCGTGGGATATTGGTTTCTGGAATGCAGTTTCTCTGGTGTCATCAGTGCTGGGTGTAGATCACTCCAGGGAGTATTCTGTGGTTATGTATCCAGCAAGTGTGCTAATGTTATCATTGTAGCTGGTTGGCTTGAGCTGGGAATGACAACATACACAGAGGACATCAGCTCTGTGTTGTGGCTTTGCTTTACACCCCTGTGTGATAATTTATCCAGTCCCCAATTATTTTATCCTATTTATGTTTTTTGAAGGCAGTTGCCCTGTTCCTGAAACGGAGAGTGAGCTGCTCCCACTACGTCCATTTTTTTCTGGAGAGCAGCAGAAAAAGACTGGCTGCTGTGCCTGGGGTGGCTTTAAAGCATCAGACATGAACTTTCAGTGCTGGGGAAAAGGCTTGCTCGAACTGCAGATTTGCTTTGAGCAGTGACAGAACTATATATATATATATATATGCCTCAGTTCTGGCCCAGGGTTTGTTTTTAAGGACAGTAAAGGAAGACTGAGGAATTCTTATTGCTCACTTGTTTTCTGATTCGTCTGATGGTACTGTCAGCAAAGTGGGGCAACAGAGTATTACTTTGAGAAAAAGGACAGCTGGCCCAGGCAGAACAGCCTTCCTTCCTGATCAGTATGGAAAAAAAGGACCACAAGTTTTTCAGGCACAGAAGTCTGCCATCTCTTCTCCCCAGACTAGGATATTAAAATTACCAAGTTTGTTTTCCACTGCTGAAAGCTCAGAGGTAAAGAGGTGCCAAGTTTCACTAACCATCTGCATAATCAGAGCAAATTGCCTAACTGTACTGAGTGATGCACCTTCTATTCCTTCTCACTAGCATTGTGGCGCATTATTACTTGAAGGTACCATGCTTGTTTTTCAGGGTTAGAAGTCCTTCTCTTTCTTCAAAGCCATGTACTTTCCCCCGCTCCTTCCCCAACACTCAATTTGCATTCTCTCTCTTGTGAGAAGTTCCAGTACAATCTTTCCTTCACCTCAGGAGCGAAAATCTCCTGAAAGCTGGGTGGAGATGAGTGCTATTGATTGATAATTCTCACTTTGTTTTGACAGACAAGGAAACACAGCGGGAAAAAGAGAAACTGGAAATAGAACTGGCTGCTGCACGCTCCACCAATGAGGACCAACGAAGACACATCGAGATCCGAGACCAGGCCTTGAACAATGCTCAGGCCAAGGTTGTGAAACTGGAAGAGGAGGTAAGGATGCTGGAGGAGAGAAATTAGGGTAGCTTGGGTTCCAGTAAAAGTGACTATGGGAACGAGTTTGTCTTGTGCAAATTATAAGAAAAATCTGCTTGCTTCAAAGCTGTTTATATCAGCTTAGCTTCGTGTTGGTTAGCTAAACCACTGAATTGTGCACAGATAAGCCACAAATCTGTATTTCCTTGGAAGTGCTTTCGTCTAAGCAGCCATGTTTCGTTTTCTTTTTGTTTCAACTGATAATAGTGGGCTGGAACTGAAATCCCAGCCCTGGCAACGTCCTAAACTTGGCAGAAATTCAGATCTGGATGGACTTCTAACTAATATCAAATGAATGCAGCTTGTCCCCTTGCCAGGTGTTCTACTTACAACAGGTTATCATGGTGCACAGTGCAGATCACCGTATGTGCCCAGCATTTGTAATAAGCTGGGCATGACCTTGGTTGTTCTCTCTCCCTTTCCTCCCAAGAGGGGATAATGCATTTGAGCTGCTTAATTGGGCACTTTTTGCAGCAGTTTCTTTTGTAGCCGTGTCCCTGCCACTCACGCATGGCTCTCACCCTGGCCTTCTGCGTCATGGTGCCGTCCTCTTTCCTCCCGCCTACTCCTTTCCTCTCAAAGGCTCCATTTCCCACTCCCAACCTCTGCTTCCTTTACTCCTACTCTTCCTCCACAGAGAGCCTCTGGAGGAAATCTCATGACCAAGCACGCTTCCTCCACTGCAGATTTGTTCTCTCGTCCTTCAATTCTGCCGTATTCCTGCCCTCTGTCACTCACCATCACCCTCAGTTGAGCACTGCACCTATATCCACCTGCATCTTGTTGTCTTTAGAGACATTCCTCAAACCCTTCCCTTGTCTGCTTCTACTTTTCTCTGTTCAGGATCCCATTGTGCCAAGAGAGGAGGAATGATCATATACAAAGTGAACATCCTTCTGTCTTGTCTTGCCTGCCTTTCTCCTCTCCCAGGTACAGATGTAGCTGCCTTCTTAATTTTAGCCTGCTCTCCTCTAAGCTCTGCATTTGCCTCAGTTGCCCTTCCCCTGAACCCTTCTGTGTTTCTGTCCCTGGTGTCCTTAATTTTTGCCCCTTGTAGTACCCTTCTTTTGATCTCTTCAGCTTCATGGAAGCCCTCCCTCAATCTCTCCCTTCCTGGATCTGCCCTGCTCATTCAGAATGTTGTTGCAGGGTCATCTGCCATCATAACCTTATTAGCCTTTCTCCCCAGTGCTCCACCTTGTTTTCCTTTCTCCACGTCAAATTCAGGCAGTTCCTCTTTGCTTTCCAGGCCCCTCATGGCTTACCCAGCCCTCTTTCTCTTCTCCCCTTGTTGGTGAGAGGATGTCTTCTACCTTCATCCTTCTCAATTTCCAACCTCCCCTTCTTCCCCACCCCAAACGAGTACTTCTGTGCTTTCTCCCAGACTGTCCTCCCCTTCACTGAAAACGCTGGCAAGGCCACTTTGAAGTGTCCGTTGCTGTGATGTTCACAACGTGGTTGGCAGAGGGTAAGCCATGGTTCATTCCAACACAGAGACTGTCTACTTGGCCTGCCCTACGTGTGTGTTTCCTACTGTTGTCTCCAGTCCCAGACTCAGGCTGTGAACTTTGAGGGGAATGAAACAGCTTTCATTTCTAGAGCACTTAGCATCTCCAGGCTGCGGTACAGGTACACGGGACATCCTTGTGGCTTCCCTGGAACTATTCACATGCTTGGAGTCAATGTGTATAGAGGTGCTGCGATCAGCCGGGGCCAGCGCACACCTGGCTAGATTGAACCTCTGTGTAGGAACTAATACTGGCTCCCTCACAGTAAAGTTGAAGTCTTTATGGGTAATAATAATTGTATGTTTTCTTTTCAAAAGACCTCTCTTGGTTTGCTAGAATAATTGGGTTCAGTGCTGTTGCAAAGTATTTCTGCTTAGGTAGAATAGTAAAATAGGTAAGTAACTGTGGGCTATATTGCATGATATCTTAAAAACCACATATATAGAGTGAAATGCCCTGCATGAGGGCTTGTGGTCATTTCCATCCAACCTTTGCTCGAATCCCAGGGTGCGCAGGAAGTGCCACCCTTCCTGTTGTAGATAAATATGGAAGTGTCTCAGTGAGGGAGCAGGAATTAACTCTGCTTTTTCCTGGAGGTGAGGGAGAATAAGGGGAAACAGAAGGCATAAAGAGTCACTTTTGCAGGTTTCCCAAATCGCTTTTTAATGAAATACTTAGGATTATAAAGCATTTGCTGCCTCATTAGTATTAAATTGTGGGAACTTCTCAAATCCCCAAGCTGTTTGGTAAATTTCCGAAAGACAGCCAACCAAGCTGTTCAGTGCCCAGGGCACCGTTTAGAAGGGACTATAAATGTCAGCCTTAGTTAGTGAGGTTCAGTGGCCAAGATACACGAAGAATTTGTCAATTATTTCTTATATTCCTGCCATCTTAATCTGAGTTACTAGTCCCTGTAATTGTCAGGAATTTCTAAGCTAGTTCTGCTGAAGAGGGTGGAGTTTCTTACGCTAAGGTTTGGCAGCCACTCTGGCTCTGGGCCTGAGGGGGGTGTGCATATTTCAGTTGTTGCATCCTGTAATGTAAGTTTTCAGCTTTTTTTTTTCTCCCTTCCGTTTTGACTTCCTATTAAGCAGAGTTACCCTGCCTTATATGCACCAGATCCTTTCTAAAAGGAATATTTCCGTTCTAATGAGAGCTACAAGCCATGTATCACTATAGCTGAATTTAAATATTGCATTGGAAACAGAACTTCCAGATTCTTTTTAAAATCCATTGCCTGAATTGCCAGTTGGGACAAAACCACCCATCTGTAAAATGTAGATACTTGTCCACTCCTATGGAGCTTTGAGAACTTCTATGTATATTGGATTTTAGCATCCAACTTAGAGGGAGGTAAGAGATAAAGGGATGCTAAATGTGAAGGAGAAAGGAATGATCTTGGAGATACCAAAATATAGTGTGAAGCAATTGGAAGCAAAAGTAGACAGTCATAGAATACTTGCCCTGATCTGTCAGCAAGGGTGAAATGACTCTTCACATTTAAAACAAGCTGCTGTTAAAGTTCTTGATAGTGTGGAGTTTATTTCTGCTAAAAAGCTTAAAACAAACTTAAATATGTCTATAAACAGAAGTGTGTATGTGTTTTATATGTAATATTTAAACTTTACTACTTCCCTATTGTCATTAAGATACCTAGTTATTAACCCCTATTTTCCATTTTCCTTCTTCTCTTTAGATGTTCCACAGTTATGCGTGTGAGTAGCTTATTAAAATTGTTTCTAGTGAAGTATTAGTCCGTGGTTTTTAAAATCAAAACTTCAGGTTATTTTCATAACATGCAGTAAATTTGAGATAAATTGAATATATTTGAGGTAAAATGCATGTTGGGTTAAAGCCATATATCATGGTCAGCAATGGTTAGTGATAATAATATTTGCAGCTAAAGCAATGAAAAATTCTCATTTTGAAGCATGGATTGTCTAATGGTCTTGATTTTGATGTAAACATTTGAATGGCTGCAGCGTGCAGCAGGTTTGTAACTGGTAGATGGTCACAGATGGCCCGTATGTGTGAGCTTTAACCATGATTTAACCAGCATCTGTGAGCACGCACTTTGAGAGCCTTCAGCAAACAGAGCAGATGGTTAAACTTTGCTTTGCTCTGGGCCAAAGGTAGAGTTGCTGGGTTTAGAGAAAGGACCATCCTGACCAGCCTGCGAGTCTGGGTAAAGGCTGGCTTATTGTGAGTCCTTACCCAGGCTTTAATATTGCAGGAGGAAGTTTGATGCCAAATACTTACCTAACCACAACTGCTGGATGTAGACCATACAATTGCTACTACTTTTACACTTAAAAGTTCTGGAAATTCCTTTTTTTTTTTTTTTTTTTTTTTTTTAATTGAGGTTGGTCATTTCTTCTTGCCCTGGTTAATTCATACTGTGGACGACCACGCTTCAACTTTAAAAAAGTTGTGGTTCTTTTATAGTAGTGTAGCGTGTACTCCTTTACTCCACTGCCTTACAAGCCACTGTTTTAATGAGTGCCTTAAGGAGACAGCTTTGAAAAATAGTGACTACCACTAAGAAGATATAAATATCTACCCTTTGCCATCCTCACGCACACACCGTGCAATGGAAAGACAAGCCAGAAATCCTCTCTAATGGGTACAAATTAGGGGCTGGGGGAAGAGAGGAAGTTTGAATGAAGTATCTTTTAGAAACGTGGCTTGTATTTAGAAGCGATGAGATCTTTCAGCCATCAGAATTCAGCACAAACCAGATACCAGAGCTAAGATATTATATTCATTTCCAACTCAGCTATTGTGAAGGGAAATAGTATACTATTTCTGATAACACTGAGAGTTGTGTCTGTGGGGAAATGTAGAAATGCTTATTTCCAAATGACATCTATTGAACTTCATATGCTGCATCTGAGATACTTTCAGAACAGAGCTCTGGCTCGTAGAGAAGAGACCCAAAGGAGAGTTGGTGTGCTTGAAAGCTTGTCTGTTTTTTTCCAGTCCCTTCTCAGGGTCTATAAAAAGATATTCCTAGTCTCCACAGCTTTGTCTTACTTAAATTCTTAGACTCTCAGAGCTATATAACTACTCCTTTCAAGACAGAGTTGCTTTTAAAGGAGGTACTTTTTGGATAGCTTATTGTTCCTGGATGGGTAGGGTAGAGAAGAGAAAAAAGTCCTCTCTTCCCTGTAACTAGTATGTGTGTGTGTCTTTAATGACCTGCATTCTTGTAACAATGCAGAACTGGCTTTTTGCTGCCGTGTCGCTGCCTCTCATATTCTGCCTGTTAGTAGTTTTCCAGAGGTGGCTTTGAGAGTTATAACTTATTTTAACACAAACAAACAGAGAGACAGCATTATAACATTCCCATGCAACAAACTCTATTCCCTAGCAAGAGGATAGTGTTACCAAACTGCTTCAGCATGAGTTCTTGCTGAGACCGGTGGTGCCTTACTGGGCCTGAATTCAAACAAACTGAGGGTTCAAAGGCATCCTAGAGGAATATATTCCAACTGCAAGAGGGAGAGGTGGTTTAAACGTGCTTGCTGTCTTTTTTTTTTTTTCCACTACATTTCTGCCATAGCAGGCAAATTCTTGTGGGAAAACACATTTTCAGCTGCATTTGAATGGATTCAGCTTTAGGATAAACCCAGAATGTAATGAAAACACCCTGAATATATTAAACAAAGGACTTTGAAGACATCAGAAGTAGTGGGTGGGAGACAAGCAGATGCTGACGAGTGTTACCAATTTGCTGAAATAGGAGCTGTCCAAGATGAGGAGGGTAATGGCTGGGTTTGTCAAAATGCCTGGGAGATTTCTGAATCATTGCTAGCTATGCAGGAAGTCTTCTCTTCTTCCCCAGAAAAACTCTTTGCTGACTAACGCATCTGGAAGCGATGAATCTCTTTACAAGAGAAGATCCTTCCCTCCTGCTCGCCTGATATGTCCAGGACTGTGTTTGTCCTGCAGAGGCAGCTCCAGTCTGGATGTCACAGCCTCCACCTCCCTTGCTTCTAGCAACCGGACGGTGAAAATTCCTCATTCCTGGGTGTCCCGGATCCCCGTGCTGTGTGCATGAAACTTCAGAGCCTTTCTTCTGCAAGGACCTGGGGTCCCTGGAAGAGATTGCATGGTTTGTCGAAGCCTAAATCAAATGAAGGAACAGGATTTGTTTGGCTTTTAGACTGTTAATCCCTTCTCTGCTGGGCGGTTGTAGTAATAATCAAATGTCCCTATTTCTGAAAGGAGCACTTTGTCCCTGGCCATTGATTTTGGACCATGCAAATGCTCTCTGCAGCAGAGAAGCCTGCAGGTTGCCTGCTGCCAGGTTTTACGGTGTCCTAGAAAGTCTTTTCTCCTGTGAAAAGGTTCTGAGGACTAGTTTCAGTTTTCTAGGTTTAGTGAATTTGTTTAATCATTTCATCCCCATATGTTTAGAGTGGCTGATTCATTTTCCATCGCTGGAAAATGAAGTTCGGGGCTATCGGTGTGCAGACATTTTCAGGCAGTAAATCTTTCTGGCTAACTTGGAAGCAGATTGTTCTTCGGGTCAGCCAGACTCTTGTGAGCAATGAAGCCTCTGAACCCCAAGCGTATGCTGCTTCTCCCAGCTGGCTCTCAACTGCAGAAAGCAATCTTGACAAAGGATAGGAAAAATAGCATCAAGACAGAAATACTTGATTGGGAAGCCAGGGAATCTTTCAGAGGTATTCCCCGCATCAGTTCACCTTTTTGTGTATTAGGTTTCTGCAGAGTCCTAAACCAGTCCTTGCCTTCTTTATTTTTCTTGTCCTCAGTCCTGTTGCAGAATTTACGTAAACATAATAGTGGATGTAAACGGCAGAGTGACTGCTCTTGCTTACAATGGTTTAATTAGAAAATCTTCTTGATTGGAGCCTGACCTCCGATACTTGGTTAGGACATTTTCCAAAGCAGTCAGGGATTGACCTGGAGAAGCATGCACATGATTAAAGTTGTGCCATGTGCTGTAGGAAATGCTGGGAGAGGGATACAGTCATGCTGAAGTGCTCTGCAGTGCTTCCAGACGTGCACTGAGGTTATTTGAGATCTTACTGTCTTAAAGAGGTGTTATAATAAAGATATTATTATGAGTAAAATGCTCTGCATTTTCAAATCACCCTTCAAGGCAAAACAGTTACAATACATTATGTGAGCATGGGCTTGCTGCTTAGTTAAATGCAGTACCATCAAAAGGAAAATTACTATCTTGTCAAATTTATTTAAAATTATATACGGAAGGGCGTGACTGCATCAGTGTAAAGCTTCAGGAATGAACTCTTATCTAGAGCACGTGTTCACTGCAAGGCCTGTTGCAGAGGAGAGAATTCCAGCGTCCTTTGATGCCATCTCCCCTGTGGTAGATGTTACTGTGGCCCTTGGCACTGAGCAGCCAGTTTTGGTTCTTTGCTGGAAGAGAGAGGGTGGGGAATCCATGGCAAATGGCCAAGAACAAGCCTCAGCATGCTGCCTTTTTTGTTCCTCCCATCTCACTCATGTCTGCAGCACCCTGGCAATGCTCAAGAACCTGTTTCCAATTCCTGTCTTAGAAAAACATGATCATACTCTCAATTTATGGTAATGAAATCCCTCTGTGCTTGGAAGAATTCTTCCTGATCCTCTTTACATTGAGAGGACAGATAAAGTCAGAGAGATTAAAAAAAAAAAAAAAACAAACTAGATTTTACTGCTACCACTACAGAGAATCCTGGTTCACAGAAAGGTAAATTGCTCCTCACAAATACTCGTGGTAGCAGAGATGGCAGAGCTGAAAATGAATGACGCTGCCAGAATATGCAGGGAGTTGAACAAGTGCAGCAAGTATGTGAAATGAAGCAATATCACATATAAAGGACAGTTGTGTCAAAAGACACGCTGGGAAAGCTGAGTTGTCTGGGTCACATACGTACCATCAAAACTTACTGAACATCTGTGTTCCAGAAAAATGGAAATGATTTGAGGGATTCCTGCATTAATTCTGTTTTTAAGCAATTAAAAAAAAATACACGCACCCCAAATTTTCTAACATTCCTATTTTTTCCTGATGCTGGAAGACGAAGTGTATTTTGTGAAGGGGTAAAAAAAGATATCTTTATAAAAAGCCACTGAACAAGCCTTGCCTGTACTTTAGGTCTGGTGCATGAGTTAGGCATGTGCAGGCAGTGCTGGCGAGTTGGGCAACACCTTGTGTTGCAACGTTTCACCTGCAGGTTCGGCTGATGGGAGCACTTTCAAAGTGAATGTTTCAGTGGAATTTCTGTGTCCTAATTCTTTTTTGGCTGGGCTCTTGGTATTCTTTGAATGCAGGCCAAAACGCTAATCCGCACATACGCATACTCAGGTTTATTAATTATGAAACTAGTGAAATGTTGTCAGTGGCTAGTTTTGCAAGGAGAAATTTACCTGTGTGTTAAAAAACTTTTCAGAAATGTAAATGCTTTGTGGTAGGTAATAAGACCTAATGTCCGTCCTTCCTTCCTTAATTTTTCATACAGAAGACTGGGGGAAGAGAGGTGATTTCCAAGAGGTTATTATTCAGCTCAATGCATGATGTTTCTCTGCTAGCAAGTTTATTAGGTTGTGCCTTACTCCTGCCTGGGTCAGTAAGCTCTTATGCAAACCCAAGATACCAGATTCTCTCTATTTCTAGGTTCTGCTGTTCACTCATAGTTTATCATTTTTAGCTAGTTACATAACTACTGTGAGCTGCTGTTAACCTAAGTGTAAAATGAGTGCATGAATCTACACTTTATTGGTGTCTGAGAAAGCTTAAATCAGTGTTATTAAGCACTATAATCTAGAATAAAAAGATCTATTAGGTATAACATTTTTATTGATTTTCTGCAGAGCAGCAGTGGAATATTAAGTTGTATTAAAATGTTCTTGTCCCTCCCATTCCAAACAAGCCTGAAGTCTTGAGCAATCAAAGAATAAAAATACCTTCCTACTGTACATGCACTGGTGGGAGGGCCTTTGGCTGGATTGCTCACTAGTTATTGTAACTTCTATTATAAAATACTTGTTTGGGGAAAATCCTGTAGGGCATCAGCATTCATGCTGTGAGATTAGATGCCTGCTGACTTTATGAAGAGAATGAAAGGATACCATGTCTGGGATTAATAGTGTTTGGAGATTTTTCTCTCTGCTATTCACATTGCAGTCTCTGGATTCCCTCAAGGAACAGGAGTGTGAAAAGGGAAAATTTTGAAGAAACACATGGTAAGACCTTTCCTTAAGGAAGGTGCGATGGAAGAACAGCTCATGTTGTTCAGATCAAAGCTCAGCAATCCCCGTATCCTTTCTCTGCTGAAATTTACAGCAGATTCCTAGGGAACACTATCAGAATGGGGCCAACAAACAGTGATACTTTCCCAGCATACTTTCCGCTTCCAAGAAGGACTTCCTGAGCCAAAAGTGGTGTCTTTTGTCTTTGATATCCCTCAGTGGACTTTTCTTCCATGAAGCTGTAGAGTAGCTCTTTGAACTCGCACAAGGGAGTCTGTGTTTTGCATTGTGGTGCTTCTCTAGACTTTGGCTCCGACTGTTGGGAAGAGTTGCCTCCTTCCTACTATTTATGTATTTCAGGGTCTATGACAATCATAGCTAAAAAACCAGTGCCCCAGACTTGCCACAGAAGGCTAGCTAGTTGTCATCACTACTCTTTTCCTTAACAGGAAATTATGTCCATAGTTGTGCAGTATTTTATATATTAGAATAGAGCTAGGCCCTCAGTGTGTTTTACTCCTCTTTTTTTTTTTTTTTATTCATATTTTAGTTTGGTTTTATTCTGCCTGAACTGTGGATTAACCTTGCTAAGACAGTTACTGGGGATCTCAGCATGTTGATTTTCATTGCTTATTGTGAGACAGAGCAGCTGGGTTTGCACGATGAACGACGGAGGAGGACGGGAGGGTGGGGGCAAGGAACAGAGCTGGACTTCTCAGGTCACACTGGGCCAAGATGAGTGAGATGAATGTCCAGACAGCCAGAATAAACCTGGCTGCACTGTGGAGAGAGCACAGGTCATGTTGAGTGTATGCTTTGATCCTATTTATTATTTTATTGTTATGGGAATGGAATGGGATCCTGCAGTTTTTGATTCATTTTCTGCTTAATCACATAAAAACACTGCCAGCAATTGTCATTATTGCACTGAAAAGTGTTTCCAACTTGTGGACCAGCTGTAATCCCTGTCTTTGCTACAGTTGCCTTGGTAACATGCGTCAAGTCACTTGAAAATTTTGTATTGTGAACCTAGATACCCTTTCTAGCCCATTGCTGCTCTCAGTCATTTGCAACAGATAATTACCTCAGTTTCCCCACCATTCCCATGGGGTCACTGAAGACAAAAAGAACAAATACACCTTTCAGGAAAGTGGAGATGGGAAAGATCTGTAACACCCTGAGTGTCGTGTCCAGAGTAGGAGTCTGAGGCGCGCTGACAGCAGTCATCTGGACGTGCTCTTCCCTGATGGGGTTTCTGTGCTCTGCAATGTGTATGAAGCCAGAAGTTCATTCACTTGTTCTCATTATTTAACTTACGTTGCATTTTCTTCCTTTGTTTCAGCTCAAAAAGAAGCAGGTCTATGTTGAGAAGGTGGAGAAGATGCAGCAGGCCTTGGTGCAGCTGCAGGCAGCATGTGAGAAACGGGAACAGCTGGAACACAGGCTGCGGACCCGGCTGGAGAGAGAACTGGAATCTCTCCGGATGCAACAGGTACCCACTGTTCTCCTCTGCCATACTAGGTTTCTTGTAGGATTATACGCTATACCCTACACCACACATAAAAGAAGAGCAGTGTTTTTTTCCATCTTGTAAAATGAGCGAATTTTTCTTTTGGTGGCTAGAAGCATGGATTTGCTGGCCATTGTATTGTTTTTACTTGATTTAATTCTTCCATTCCAACCAGAAAATTTAGATAAGAGATCAATAGGGGATCCATTGTGTGAAAAGATTCAAACATAGCCATATATCTAGATGGTGTTCTATCTTTAAGTAACCTGGTTATATTTACTTTTATATTATTTTTTAAAATATTATTCACAGTTTAAGGTTTTATATAAAATTAATTAACAGCTGGCCTGAAAAGAGACCCTTCAAAAAACCTCTGCATTTAAGAAAAAACCAAAACCCAGCCAGCAAAACCAATTCTATAAATGCAGTTGATGGAAATGGATGGAAGCTTCATGTCGAATATGTTCTTACAATTGTAACGTGAGTCTCTTTCAGTGAAAAGAATGAATAAGAAGTAGATTGTGCAGTGGTGTTATGAATTGGATGCAAAATTTTAGTTTTATTTCAACCTATGTCAAACACAGATGATCTGTCAGGTTTGTAAATTTCACTGAAAATAGGATGCAGGCCTGTGTTCTAAATTGCATTTAGTTTCAGGTTATGTTTATCCCCCAACTTCCACCTCTGCATAGGAATGGATATTTATATCTTACTTGTATTTTTGTATTGGTTTTAGTAGGAGTTACAGTAATTTGATAAACCTTTCTGTGTTACCTTTGGAAGATGAGGTGCTCTGAACCCCACAATTTTTGACATTGAGCCTTAGTCAACGCAAAAAAATAGCTTTCTTGTCAAGAATTGTTAAGAATTCTGAGCTGAACATAAAATAACTTATCTGCTAAATTTATTTTCTTTTAAGCTTGTTTATTATTATTTTGAAGTCAAATATCCTGCCAATTACAGATAAGAACTTCCATATAAAATTGTATTTTATCAGTTGAACTATTAGCTCAGCAACCCCCTACTCTTCCTTGTTTTGAAAGGGAACACTGCCTGTCTTCAAAATCTTCCTTTAGAACTCAATTATTTTTAATCCCCAGCTACTTAATCCACAGGTATACACTGATCATATTGATTTAATAACCAAATCTTTTAAAAGTATTTTGGATATATTTTTTGAAAGGTGTGATAACTCTTGTATACTTGTCAGTGTTACACCGGAATAGTGTTGGTAGTAAATCTGTGTTACTTTAGGCATTATGGATGGGCTGTAGGCATCAGTCCTGAATAGCCTGATCCAGCTCTCGGACGCACATGTGAGGCTTTGCCCCTGGAAAAAGGCCTTAGGAGTATTTTCCATCCCAGATATTTGCTTGTTTGTATTGACCAGCTCTGGAACGGCACCAGGAAGCACTCTAGCATGGATGCTGTGAGTTAAGCTGTCTGTCTTGGGAGCAGTGCTTGGTGTTTTATGACTTTTGGGCTTCAACACTTGGAAAATAGAAGGAGGCTTTCTTGCATTATATGAGCTTGTTTCCTGGTTTTGACAGGCTGATGCTGAAGTGCCCCTGCAGATGTTTCAGATTAAGCTCTAAAGGAGACTATTACCATCACCTAGTCTGCCAAGCACGGCATAGGCCACTGCATTTCACTCTGGGGGGTCATGTGTCCAGCTGGTGCTGCTCTGGACCAGCTGCTGTCGTTCAGAAAAAGCAAAGAAACCAACCCCGAGTCTTACAGATGTATCCTGAGACTTTTTTTTTTTTTTTTCGTTTTTGGAAATCAGCGTCAGGGCACCTCTCAGACTGCCAATGTCTCGGAGTACAATGCCACGGCACTCATGGAGCTCCTGCGCGAGAAGGAAGAAAGGATTCTTGCTCTGGAAGCTGACATGACCAAGTGGGAACAGAAATACCTGGAGGAGAGTGTGATGAGACAGTTTGCTTTGGATGCAGCTGCAACTGTGGCTGCTCAGAGGTAAAGGGGACTTTTCATAGGCATTATTTTCTTTTTCCAGTTGAATGTCATATTTCCCACCAAGGAATGTTGTCATACCACCTTCCCATGATACCTCTCCTTGCGGTCTGAACAGCTTCTCAGACTTCTGCATGCCAGTGGAGCTTGGCTGCTTTTCCTGGGAGCTGTGCAATTGCCAACAATTAGAAACTTTTTTCCAGGGGAACATTTCCCCCACATGCAGGGGCCATTTTCCAGACTGGAATTGTTCTGAGCCATTCCTAGAAGCTGTTGATTCAAAACTGGATATATGAGGAGTGTTCTGGTTTTTTATTTTTTTAAACAGGAATCGGTACTTGCTGAAGTCATGTGAGATGGGCTAAGCTTGATGATTCACATCATTCACCCTGAATGGCTTGTTTGTTCTCCCGAATGTTTTTGCAGATTACTTTGTGGTATTGTCCTCAATATTGTTACTAACCAGAAACATCTACTAGGAAGTTCTGCTCAAAACATTCTGCAGTGTATGGAGAGCACTGCCTGTGGGAGTGGGAAGGGAAGGGTGTCTGAAATTTGGTAACAAGCTCACATTCCAAGAGAACTGTACAGAAACACTTATTATGGCTGTAAATAGGCCCAAGTGCTTCAGCTGGTTGGTAAACAGAAGCTGTTATTGGAGTGCAACTCTTCAGCGTTAGGTATTGCTTACATATAATTTCATTGCTCACTAGTTTCTGGTTCTTGATGGCAGATTTTATTTTAGATTGTTTCATGAACCAGATTCAAATTGGGATGTTATCACAGTTGGCTTCCTAGCTTGTAAGATCACACTAGAATTACAGGGGTAGAGTTGCAGATCAACTGTGTTAGTGTTTAAAGACTTATCTTATCTTGCTGCAGAAGCAGGTTGTTATTTTAGGGTATTGATGCTTCTTGTGCACTGTTTTCCACGTCCCCAGAGATTCTCTAAAGGCTCTTGCTACTGCTTGTCCTTAGAGGCCATGTTATATTTTCAGCATGCGCTGATAAGCAGGGGTCTGGACTATTGTTTAACATGGAATGAGGGGGGATGTTAGGCCTGTTCAGGTTTTGTTAAATGAATAAGAATGCCTTCCAGTCAGGAAAGAGCCAACCTCTATTTTTCCATTTCCTTCTAGCTGCTTCTACCCTAAAAGAGAGTATTCCATTAGTGTCAATACTTCTGCAAGTTTGTATGAAGTTGACACCTACACTATCTCCTTCAAAAATAAAGGCTGTGAGGGATTCCACTAATTTTAGTGACCACCTCATGTACACTGTGCACTTTTTTTTTTTTTCCTTTTCTTCGATAGTGGAAAATAGCATCCCTTAGGAAGTTGAGGTTGCAGGAAGGATACTTTACAGCACAGGAATCTGGATCATGTTAGGTTCCTTTGATAAATAACCTTCTTATGCCCTTCACATTGGTGCTTTGCTGTTCCTGATCTGAACTTTTGCAGAGTTAAAGGTACATTTACCAGACAGTTCTTAGACCTGCTGGGCGTGAGAGAACAGATTTCTTACTACAATGAATTGGAGCTCTTGGTAGCTCTAAATTTTTGTGTGTGGTTTTTTTTTTCTAATTATGTTAATGCATAGCTATGACAGTAAAATGCTTTTAATGAGTCATACAGTGATATGGAACGTAGCACAGCGACTTTGTTCCGACTGAACAGAAACAAGTAGAATTAAATAATTATTATGTTTTAGTAAGTGGATTGAACAGCTATCACAGTGTTAACATCAGGCGCTATATGGAATCAGTATAAAACTGTTTTCAGCCTGCTCCCAGGTTTTTTGCACCAAGCTGCTTAGGATTGTTTAAGAATAGTCCATGCCTAGTTCCCTTTGATACTCAGATTCCTTCTATGATACTGTTGGAAGGGGAAAAATCTGATGCGAAGTTTGCACTGTTTCAACTGAAGAAGTGTGCCTAGCACTCTATACCATCCTTTCCCTTCCACATGTCCTTGGATTTGCCTCGTCGATCAGTTTACATCACTGCAGTGAATCAGATTATAGACTGGCCCAGGATGGACAGTAGATTACTGTCATAATGACTCGCATATTTTTATAATCCTTCTTTCATTAGGACTGGGAGTTGCATTTTTGGAAGACACTGATCCACTCTAAATTCAGAAAAGGTGGATATTCTTGTTTGATAATTTTGAGAAATAATTTCGTGCTACTAGGAAGAAAGCAGCAAATTTAGCTAGTCCTTCATCTGCTCTACTGCTTGTTTTCAGGGACACAACGGTGATCAGCCACTCGCCTAACCCTAGCTATGACACCTCGCTGGAAGCTCGCATTCAGAAGGAGGAGGAAGAGATCCTGCTTGCCAACAGGAGGTGTCTCGACATGGAGGGAAGGTAAAATGCAATCTGGTCCTATCTGGCTTCTTTACGACAGGGACTTTAAATTAATTGTCTGGGTAGACGCCTCAGAACCAGAAATTCTTGTGTCTTCACCAATAGCAACAATATAGAATGCCAGACACTCATTTGGCCACAGAAGTATCTACACAGCAATCCAAAACCTGTCTTGATACTGAGGGCTAATGCAAAAAAGTCATCTTAGATTTTTTTTTTTTTTGCATCTAGCTTGTTCCTCATCTCTCTTCAGGGCATCTTCATCACATCCCAGGCTCCAGCCACCTCTTAACAGTCTTACAGAACTGTTTGGCCTGGGGTTAGGTCCAGTGCAGACTCTCCAAAATGCGTTAATCCTCTTCTTTCTGCTGGTCTCATCTCCTGTCCATAACTCAGCTTTGGTTAGAGCAGCTGGTTAGAGCAGCTTCCAGTAGCCAAAGGTGGGTGCGTATCTCATGGAGTGTGGCGCTCTCATGCATGTGTACGTGAAGTCTCATGCATTATCTTCTCTGGTGGGCTACAAGCAGCCAGTGTTCAGGTCAGTAAGCTCACTGGCATCCTCTCTGCCTCCCCAAATGCCTAAGGGAGTCCTAGTCACAGCCATGGGGGTACTGAGGCCTCAGTCCAAGGAGACAGGAGTACAGGTACATTGTTCTTCTTTGTACTTCTCAAAAAGGATCAAGACTCTGCACGCTCAGATCATTGAGAAGGACGCCATGATCAAAGTCCTGCAGCAGCGCTCCCGGAAGGAGCCTGGTAAGACAGACCAGATCTCCTCAATGAGACCCGCCAAGTCGCTGATGTCAATATCGAACGCTGGCTCGGGCTTGCTGTCCCACTCGTCAACGCTGAGCAGCACTCCCATCCTGGAGGAGAAGAGAGAGGACAAGAGCTGGAAAGGCAGCCTAGGTAACTTCTAAATAACATCAGCAACTCAGATACGCAAGTCGCTGCTTAGAGGGGAGACAGGAGCAGGTGGTGTGTCGGACACAGATCATCTGGCCTAGCATGAGGTTAAAGCTGACTGCAGGCAAGATGGGACACATTTGGAACAACTGCTTGTTTTAATCACTTTTGGGAAATAGTGACTTCTGACGTCCAGGCTCTATCATTAAAATATGTAAGCCCTTATTCCCAATTTGCTGCCTGACTTTAGAGATATTTGAGATATGGTTTGCAGAGTTCCCAAGCGCTTGCGTTCAGCTGCGTTGTTTCAGCTCTCTGAAGGTGTAAAGTCTCCTTGAATAGGAGCAGAGATGCTAATCAGGATTGCTGTCCTGTAGTGTTGTGCCTACACTAACATGACTTTTGTCTAGAATGGCTCAACACCATTGTTCAGAGAAAACAAGTTGTAACAGAGCAAATCATAGGTGATTTAATTTTTTGGGGGTAGTTAAGCCTGAAGACCCTCCCTGTGAGACTAAAAGACCCTGAAATGTAAATGAGAATCTGTTGCAGCTGAGTGTGCAGATTTACCCTGCCATAGATGGGCTGCTGCTTAGAGACAGGGAAGTAAGGGGTTAGTGCCCACTTGCGTGTCTTTGCATGCAGCAGCATGAGGATACTGCTGTTCTTCAGGTACTTGAGCACCCAGTGGTGGAAGGTGCGATAGAAAGGTAAAATAGTGCTGTCTGCTGAAGCACAGAGCACTTTCAGATCCTAGAGCAAGTACCAGAAAAGAGTGCAGAACTGATACCAACTAGTTTTCTGGGATTGTAAAATTTCCTCCCCTTTTTCCCCAAAGGTGTTCTGCTGGGAACAGAATATCGCTCCGAATCCATTCCCTCCACCCCCTCTCCTGTCCTTCCTTCCACACCGTTGCTGTCAGCCCACTCGAAAACAGGCAGCAGAGACTGCAGCACCCAGACTGACCGGGGAAACGAGCAGAGCAAAGCTGCATCTTCCACTGCAGCTCCCACACCAGGACGACTCCCCGGAACCAGCCTGGCCTACAGCACGGAAAAAACAGGTAACAAAGCTCAGCTGCTCTCCCAGAGGGTTCCCTGCCACTGACTTACCATCAGTTCTGCTCTGTGGGACAGGCCCTGCCGTCCCTTTTTCCATTCAGGAAAACTGGGTTTAGTTTTTGTGAGGACAGATGGGTTTCAGAGGGAAGCTTGACAATGTTCTGAGGGATCTCAAACACTCTGAAAAAAAAAAGCCCTAAGAGGAGTGGCGTGAGCATGGACACCGTGGATAGAGAGGTATAACGAGATTTAAGTCTTGGAGTAGGTATATGCAAAATCCAGGATAGTGTCTACTCTGAATTGTGAATAGCACGTGGGGTTTAAACAGCATATGAAAATGGGCTGTAGAAACTGGCCATTGTGTTTTAGTAGATATTAAAAGCAAAGTGTACTTGGATAAGGGGGAGGAAGAAGGAGGAAAGGTAGCTATCATGATAAAGCTGTCTCGTTATTGTTCTGTCCCAGTCGCAGGACCGACTTCGGTGTTGGCACAAGTAGATCCAGTTGACAGTGACTGTCACAGAAGCTGCATTTGCTTCCCACAGAGCTCTGAGCTGGCAAGAGCTGCTCATTTTCCAGACCGCTCTGCCAAATCAATGCAGATTACACAACCTTGCCTCTTCTACTTACAGACACATTACAATTATGTTGTTCTTCATGGAAGAGTGAATTTGGCTGGTCTGCTGTGCATCTTGCCCATGCTATGCTATTTAATGGGTATCAAGGGAGACAGGGGAACAGGTTTTGTGGTGAAAGTCTACAATGACTACATTGGTTTAAATGCAGTCACTCCAGTTTTATACGCCCTTGTGTATCAGTGGGAGATACCCAAAGGGAATTTGATAAAATACCTTTATTTGTCTGCCTTACGTACCTGAAGAATTGAATTTTTTAAAATGAAATAAGGAGTTGTTAGCTGTCTTTTTGGCCAATGACAGAAGCTGACTTTTAAAATGTTAATGTCATTTTTCTAACCTCACTGAAGTTACACCTTTGATTATCTGTCTCTTGTTTTTCCTCATCACGTAGATGGGCCGCTCTTCCACTCCAGCACTCTTGAAAGAAAAGCCCCTGTTCAGACTATGGGGCAGGACCTCCCAGATGGAGAGATGGTAGAATACCTCATCTGAAAGGCTGTACGAGGATCTGAGCTGGGATATAGTAGCAAGACGTTTTTAAAAGACATTTTTATTGGGGAAAAAATGTAGTACCTGAGTAATAAAAGAACACTCAGCTGTTTGCTCTTGTATATTATGTCTCAAAAGTATGGACAGGTTAATTTATAATTTGTTCTAAATTATAAAAACCCATAACACTTGTTCTTTGAAAGTTTCCCCCTTTATTTTTTAAATACTGGATCTGGTAACATCTGGAGAAAAAACAAGAACTTAGGTGCACTACATCTGGTGTTTCATTTCAGTATTTTTAAAGTCTCTTAAACACAAGTACCTACTCTCACAGCTGTTGGTTAAATGTCTAGCTTGAACGCAGTAAGATGGGCATAATGGCCTTATAATGGTCAGCGCCAGGGACTTAGTTGTGAGCATCCTTTCATGGTTTTAGAACAGAGGTGTTCCGAGAAGCTTTTATAAATTTGAGCTGTGATCAAGGGAGATTTCCCTTTACACTTTCTCTTTACGCTCAATGTAAGAACTCAGAGTAGGTATTTCACATTCATAGGCTGGAAAGATTTCCATGTTCAGTGTGGTAATGTTTTTTGGTTTTTTTTTACTTTCCAAATTGTCTTATTTCTTTATTAAAAAAAAATTACTTCGGTGATTAATGTCACATTTCACATTTTTAGTTTCATTGAAAGATTTGCCACACTTTTATACTTAAGTACTTTTTCAATAATTTATACAGTGCATAGTAAATAATATATTGCATTCATGTTTTACGTAAATTAAAAAAGGAGAGTTTACAGGCTCAGTTCTGATCTGTTAGATCAGATTTCTGCCATTGTAATTCCATTGAATTTAGTGGAACTATTCCAAATTTACCATAGTGCAAGTGGCAAGCCCTGTTGCTTTTCAGTGTTAGCAACTTAATCTACTGCATCTGTCGAGATCTTGCTCCGTAGCAGATTTTTCTATAGTTCAAATGCCCGTTTACTTTGTATGTCCCTCCTCTTCAAAAATACTAGATTCTTTTTCATATAGCAAAGCCTCAGAAGTAGAGCTTCAAAGAGGAGCTCTGTGTAAAGTTTCAGATGGCAAATTATCTCCTTCCAAAATATTATTTTTCTTCATCAACATGGGGAGAGCAGCTTAAAGAAAGTCCCAGAGGCATTACAGAAGAAAGTTACACATTTAAGTCAGGTTCACTTTCAGATTTTTGGGAACTAGCACAGATGCAGCAATGCTTTGGTTGCAGATGCTATAGGGAGATACTAAGACCAATAGAAGTAAATGAGTATCTTTTTGTTACTGTTTTTGCATTTTATTAAAACACTTCAATATTAATTTCTGTTAAAACTACTTTTTTTTTTTTAATTGAATGTTAAAATATTTAATTAGCCAATGTTTCCATGTTGGGAACCTGGCTAGTCCCAGCTTTCTGTGCAGCATTAGAGTAGCCAGTTTTTCATTTCAGCTCATTTCACCCCAGAAATAAAGAAAATCAGCAATTAATCACTGAGCCCAGTGAGTGAATGTCCTCAGTTCCTAGTTAGTTGACACTACTGATATGGTGTCCACTCGAAATGGCCTTACCAGACCAACAGATGTAATGTGAATTTCCCAGTGGAGGGTAAGGAGGTGCCTTCCATCTGCTGCACGGGTGACTTAGTGGTGCCTAATGGTCAGCCATGAGTTGGATTCTGTTTGTCTTCTAGTGATCATCACTTGAAAAACAAGGAAAACACTTCCCATAATTTCTAGCAGGTTTGCTGCTTGTTAGTGTTCTTCAGGCTGTATTGCTAGACCCACAGAAGTTAGAGCTGGCAAAATGCCTTTAATAAAATATGAACTAAGTCTGAATAGCCTGGCTTTACCAGCGACTGCTCTAACAGGCAGCACAAACTGCCTTCTATCACCACTACTTAAGATGCTTCAGAGCTGCACTTTAAGGCTGTGGCTGTCTCTGACGTATGGAACAGTATCTTTCTGGACAGTGCAGTAGAACTTCCCTAAGTGTATTCTATTAAGCTGTCTGAATTAGTTCTCCACCTTTTTCTAGACAAACCGTTCACAGCCTCATCGTTCTCATCCCCGAGAATGTGTTACATTTATTTCTTTTGGCTTAATTCCAGCCCATTATATGAAGTAATGCCCACTCTGGATGATATGAAGTGATTTCTCTTCTTCCTTCACAGTTGTTGAAAACGCAGGAGAAGTTTTAGCTCAGGTGTCCATCTTTCTGCTATTTCAGCATAATTTTTTATGTTGTATTTTGTGGTTTGAGCAGTATGAAAGAACGTTTGCAGCTATAGGGCTCTGGATAAACAGTTCCAACTTGCTTGATTCACAGTAATTCTAAAACGTCTAGGGAAATTTGGATCCTTTGCAGATAAAATCTGTTTTAGAAAACTGATTTTCCCCAATTGATACTGGCTGTTCAGCTGGACTAGGTAAAAATAATTTGTTTATCCTCCTTGCAGCTCATTGTTTTCAAACTTAATGCTTCTGTTATCTATTTTTACAAAGAAAAAAGGACATAATAGCTTTCTGTGAATAAAATGCAGATTATGGACAGCAACTGTCTCCTCCAAAAATGGAAGCCAGGTGGTCTCTGACAGTCCAAGGCATCAGGGTTGCAGGAGCCTTAGCAGTTCTATGCCCATGGAAGTAAATTTGGAAGAAGATGGTGCAGTTTTACATTGTTTAGGTCAGGTTCTTCATCCTATTTTGTAGCTCTTCCAAAAGTAAAACCCCCAAAACTTTTGCTTTTGACATGGAAGTTTGAGGTCATCTTCTCGTGCTGACAAACTAGGAGCCATCAGGAATGTATTCCTTCCTTGAGCTTCCTCAGAGCCATCCTGATGTGAATGTAAAAGAGCTGCTTGCTTTGAGGAAGATGTGTACTATAGTCTTCAGTCTCTCTGTACAGATTTTTATTTTGTTTTTAAACAGAAACTGCTTTAAGGAGACAAACTGCACACCTAGTTCCTTTTCCTTCTGTAGAGCTTATTTCTAGTAGAAAGTGATTTTTAACACAATGATTGCAATGACCTTCTTTGCAAACCAAAATTTTAGACTAAGAGTTTTTCTTAAACTCGGGTATTAGAAGCAGAATTGTAGCTTTTATAAGGAAAGCCACATATTCTTCTTTGTAGAGCAAAACAAGAAAATCAAATTTAGTTATTTTTCCTCTTTCCTTTCACTGCTTACAAAATGGCCAAACTCACAAGTCCTTCCTTTGGGCAGTTCCTTTGGGATTTAATGGCTCAGGGAACTGCCTGAGATCTAGAGGCTTTTGTTCCCATCTGGCCCGATGTTATTCTGAACTTCAAGTAGCTCCTACCTGGCAGCTCTTGTGGGGTCTGGAGCAGCAGTTTTCTGTGGTCTGAGGACTCATGGGGATCTGCGAGTTGCTTCCCAAGAGCCTGCAAAGGGTGGCCAAGGTCAGCAAGTAGCGTCTGGGGGCTGAAATTCTTCATGTGTGGTCTCTGCCTCTGTTGTCAAGTTTGTAGAGTGAGAGGCTGAAAACAGGCATTAGCTTTGCTTCGGTTTTGAGGCTGCCTGAGCAAGGGGACTTGCGGAATTTGAGGCCAGAACCATTTCCAAGGACACCTCCTGCTCCAGGAGCCCACATCGATGACCAGCAGCGCGTGAGACGTGTAACAACCGCGTCCCGTGAACCGTGACACCCGTACAGTGAATCCCCACAACCGTGGCTGGACAATGTGCTTTTTCCATCGCTTATGAAGTGGTGGCAACGTAACCTCGGGTCAGTCAGGACAAGCAAAACCCCAGGGGTGGTTTGGCATTCTCTCCCTCCCCACGAGGGCTGGCACGGGTTGGCCTGGGATTCACTGTGCTTCTTCACACCACGGCCGACAGGTTTGCTCCGTGGAAGGGGTGAGGGGCTGCGGGGTGGGGGGATCTCTTTTCATGTATTTGTATAGGAACTCTTTTTTAAAAGCTAGCATTTTTATGTCTAGAAAGTTAAAAGACATTGTAAAATGTAATTGTACTGTATTTATGAAGAAAATACATTTCTTTTCAAAAAGATCTTATTCTAAGTTGGTTTGACTTCCAACACCACCATCTCATAGGCTTTCAGAAGAATTGAAACCCCTCTGTTTTGCACTGTGCAGCCATACTGTTAGGGCTGTGCTCAACTATTGAGATTTAAGAAAAAGGTGGCTCTCTGCCTTCCTAACTTGAGCAGACCCTGCGTGAGCTCTGAGTTCTGGAGTGTTCGAAGACTTGATTTCATTCAGCTTGGGTTGTGCTCAGGGTCGGAAGTGGAGATGCTGGAAGAACTGGAGAGCAGTCTGGAGTGATGTAGCTTCCAAGCCTTGCCTGCGGGCAGAGCTGGGAAATAGCTGCCCTTTAGCTTCCACTGTGGAGCAGGAGTCATCTCCGAGAGGTGTCACTCAGGACTCCTGTCCTGTCATTTGGGTCTCTTCCACTTGTAGAGGAGGAGCTCTGGGGGGCAAATGGCTTCAACCCCGTTTCCCTTTCAGCAGGATTCTGGTCTAAAAGGTGAGAAATAAGTGACCACTTAGCTGCTTCTTCTTTAGGGTCCAAAATATCAAAGCAAATTAAAACACTAAAAGTTTGCCATTTCACAAACTTAGAATATGTGTGAAGAGAATGATCTTTTCTATATAAATCTATATTGAAATGAATTGTGAATTATTTTTTCCTCTTTATTTGAACCATCAAGTTTATTTTGTAATTTGTGACTGAGCTGTTTTGTAATTCAGCTGTTGAAACAGCCCTAAAGTCTTTGAAGATTATGGCAGCTTTAATTCTAGGAAAGAAAACAAAAAAGTAAGTGTAAATATGCACTAAGAGATCTTGTAAATGTCTATCGTTGTTTGTAGTTAGCTATAAAAATATTTTGTGTGTTTTTAAAGAACGGACCCTGTGTTTTCAATTTTTTCCACTGATTTGCTTGTTTTGCAGTAAATTCTCTTAGTATGAAAACCTTTTTGATTATAAAACAAAACCAGTCTTCATCTTATCTAGTCCTTGCTGCTGCTTGGCCTATGTCTTTAAGTTTTCAATGCCTACCTGGAGATTTTGCAAGATAAAATAATTGTTACTCCATCTCTCCCTTTAAGCATCACTTGTTATTTTTACCTCTGACGGGCCCTGCAGCTGCACACAACTCCGTGTGCTTGCACACCGTTTCAATAATCAGATTAACAGCGCTTGCTTACCCTAACTTTGGGCTGCGGTGACAGTGCCAGTCACTCTCCTTCGGCAGCTGGACCGGTTTTCAGATGTCTAAGGGTAACAGCACGTGAGTAACCTGCAGTCCTGTGAGTACTTTCTGCATCACAGTCTTCAACAGACCAGTGTGCTTTTTGTTCATATATTTCGGTGCGTTTCATTGCCTCCAATTTCTCTCTCCTCCCTGCTCGTGCTGTCAGAGGGAGCGAGCAGAGATCAGTGGTTGGAAGGGGTCAGCCTTGATGCGTCTTCACTGTTGACTTTTGAATTTCATCTTAACCTAGTTGTCACCTCCCCTGCTTGCCGGTGCTATAATAAATACCAGCTTGATACATCTGGGGGCCAGTGGTCAGTTTAGCACATACACCCCCTATCCCTTCAGCCTTTTGATGTTGTTTCTATAATCTCTCTGGCATACCAGAGCAGAAACAAGGAGACAAAAAAAAATGCCCCAAAACAGCGAGACACTCATACAAAAAAGCTGTAGAAGCTTGCTAATAGCTGGATTATTTAACAAGACGACTGTGGCCCGGCTGCAAACGGGTGTGAGGGGAGGGTTTGGACATTTCACAATGCCCCTGTTAGCATGAGGGCCGGTCAGTGTGGCTGGAGCCAAACACCCACAGGCAGCCTGCAAAGATCTGACTGTGACTCCACGGGGGCAATTTGGGTTTTCACATCCCCTTACCTTTCCTGGAAGAGTGTTGACCAGTCCAGTTGGACATAACCATCTCCCAGAGACTGTCCCTTCCAGCTTGCCACTCTGCTGGATTCATCTGTTGGACATGTGCGTGGTAAAGACATCTCCTCCAATCCCACCTTCTGCTCCTCACCCTGCCAAGATTTGGGGCTTGAAAGGGGAGAAAAAGATTAAAAGGTTGTTTGGTTTAGGGTTGGTTTTTTTCCCTGTCAATTGCCTCAGCCTTTAAATGAAAGAGCCCCGTTGCTCCAAAACCTGGCCAAATATGACTTCAGTAGCAGTCAGCTGTTTCCCCAACAGTCCTGCTGCTCCCATGGGTGCTGGAAGGGAGTTAGAAATTAAAACACCTCCCAAATATTGCACTGCCAGATGCACAGTTTTATTTATTGTAAAGCATTGCTTATCATTTCTTTTAAATAGCTATGAAGAAAAGCAAAATTCCGTAATAATGCAGGAAGTTTCTGGAGATGGCTCTGTGCCTCCCCTTCCTGCTCCCCAAGACAAAATTTGAGCATTTTATATATTCTGGAATATATATCACCTTTCTCTGAATTTTGTAAGAAAGAGTAATATAAAATGGCAGCAAAAGACTGGCCTCATAAAGGTGCCTTTAAAGTGATATTTACATACAGTTACATGTTTGAATGAGATAATCTTCACTTTGTATCTTGGAGGTAAACTTTAGAGGAAAATTTTCATTGATCTCCTGCCAAAAGGAGCACTGACCTTTAAATAGAAGGCCTTTTTATATACATAAATATATATATATACACGCATAAATACATACAATATATGAAAGATGGTAATTCTGAGAAACTCATTGTACAAGATGAACTTTTCTTTTCATCCGTAGTCATTTTTAAAACATAATTGGTCAGTTTTGGAACTTCATTATGTCTCTACCCTTCTGTTTTCTGTTGTTGCATTTTAGAACAGAAAAATGATAAGAAAGAAACCGTGCTATCTGCAGCATTTCAGTTCTTTATTTCAGTATTTTAGGGGGGTTTTGGTTGCTTTTCCCTCACTGATGGCCAAAGCACGAGAGGACGGGCCAGGACTTTGCCTCCTGCCGAAGGAGCAGGTGGAGACAGGGCTGTTGTGGCTGTTCTTGCACTGAGCACAACCTGGCTTCATCCTCGCTGAGCTGCCGTGCCCTCTTGCCTCGTTAGGTTTCAGAGTTAACGGGGCTCACCTAGGCTGCTTTTGCGCTCTGCTTCAGGCCTCCTGCCGCGTCACTGCGAGCACCCGGCGCAGACTGGGGCTGGGCTACTTCCATTCGTTTCTCATTCCGAAAGGCGTCGCATTCAGATCACAAGAGCTAGCATCGATTTTTATTAAATTGCCATTTTTGGAGGTTGGCAGGAGGAAGCCACACGCTGGGGCTGCCCGGGGCTGAGTCAGAGCCCTGCCAGCCGGCAATGACGCTACGCGGCAGCAACCCCAAAGGCACCCAGCCCTTTCTTCCCTCCAAACACCGCAGGATTTTTATTTCCTTTATTTGAAAGGGTTTGGGTTTTCTGTGGCCGCCCCGCAGGGAGAGGCTGTGCCCGGTTTCGGGAGGGAAAGGCTTCTGCCGATTTCCCTGCTTGCGAAAGCTCTCAGCGTGACTGCCAGCAGCTCCTGGGCTGCGTTTCTGCTCGCTGCCCGCCCAGCCCCAGTGCTGTCTGCAGCAGAAGGAAGAGGAAACCACCAGCATTTTCTTCCTAGAGGCAACCAGCATCAAAGGGGCAACCTCTGACGAGGGCTGTGCGACTGCTGCATCTGGCACCCTGCGCGCTCCAGGAACGCATCCCTTCGGCCCGTCCTGCTCTGGAAACGTGGTAGGTCAGTTGGCGGGTTTTTTCCAGATAAACTTTCATCTTCATTCAACTCGTTCCCATCCTTTTTGCCTTCCCCACACAAAGCTGAGAGCAGTTCGGACCCTTGTATCGTCCTCAAGAGCTTCCCTAGTGGGAAATGCTTACCCTTTTGATTCATCTCCATGATTAAATCCTGAGTCGATGGAGAGACCCTAGTGCTGAGCAAGCGCAAGGGAGGTCGTGTTTGAGCATCTCTGCTGCTTTCCAACCTGCAGCAACGCATTCAGGGGCTGCTGGAGGCTGCTGGGTCTCCTTCTTGTGGCATAATCAGGCAGTGAAACAAAGATTCCCATCAGAAGTCACTTACAGAGCACAGGATTATGGTTTGTACAGGCTTTGGTTTTTTAGATGCTGAAGAGTTCCAGGAATGTCACTTCTTGGGGGAGAACAAAGCAGTTTCTGCCCCACTGTGCGTCCCGTCTCCCAGCCAGGCGAGCCCCGCGCCGGGACAGCTGGGAGGGCACCAGAGGCTCGGGAAAAGAGAAAACAGAAGCATTGGGAATTGCTTAATTAGAAACAGTTTTCTCCTTTAATGTTCCACAATTACTTTGAGGTCAGTAGAATTATTAGTATTATTAATCACTGAATTTCCAGAGAACTAAAGTTAATGGTACCATAATTGGGGCATACTGTACAGCAGTAATTGCTAAGTGCCAGCAGGCAGCTAATTAAGTCTTCCAGCCCTTCTCTCTAGGCAGATCTTACTGCTTCTAAGTCTGCATCATGGATAACTCGGCCGTGGAGGGTTAAAAGTTGGAGTTAGTGCACCGGCAGCCGCCCAGGCTGAGGCTTTCAAGGACTGTGCCCACGTTTCCAACCCTGCCCGTCACATCTCAGGCCACTTGCCTTCAGCTGGCCTCGGCGTGATCCCAAAGTGGGCAAGGAAAGGTGCTGTCTCGGTGATGTGTGAGGTCCTCCAGCTGGAGCTCGGCCAAGGTGCTGATGTTTTGGTGCAGGACAGGCTGGGAGAAAGCCTTTCTGCCCAGGTTTGTTGCTCAGTGAGGTTGTTATCGCTCTGTCTGCAGGGAGTGAAAGGGGATTTAGGTAGTGAAGCATCACCATGCTCTATAGTGAGGAAGGTAAAAGGCACCTTAAGGAGAGAAGCATGGCGGGTTTCAGGGTGCTGAGCTAAGGGATTTCCCAGTCTGTCATTTGAAGAAGGAGTTCCTTTTGGATTTGTTAACCCTTGGCAAGTCTCTTAGCAGTAGAGCCAAGTCTCAGCCTCTTGCGGACGTACTGTACCATCACCCACTGCTGCTGCAACCCAGCCCACCGTGGCGCTGGGGCGGAGGATATCCTGGCGTGCCTCAGGGCCAAGAACCAGAAGAAAAGACAAAGAAGAGTAGAAGAAAACAGGTATGTTCGCTAGTCCTGCTCTCCCCACTGTGGCAACCCAGTGAGCTCAGGGTTTAGATGGAGGGTGAGCACTCAGAGCTCAGGGTGTGTGGGGCAGACATGAAGGGCTCCAGAAGACACACTACCATTTCAACATCCTCCAGAGCAGCTTGTCCAGCTCTAGGCTACTCAATAGCATGTGAGACAGTCTCCCACAGCCTGCTTTATAGAATCATAGAATTGTCCAGGCCGGAAGGGACCTCCAAAGGTCATCTAGTCCAGCCTCCCCACAGTCAGCAGGGACACCCCCATCTAGACAAGGTTGCCCAGGGCCATGTTGAGCCTCACCTTGAGCCTCACTTTGCAGACCCCCAAACAGTTTGACCCCTTGCACTGTGCCTGTCCCCGAACACCCACCCTTCCTGCTGAGGCTCTGGTGCCACCTTCTCACCAGCTGCTGGGAATCACCCCTTCCCCGCAGGTCCATCCCCTGGCTGCCCTTGCAGGTGGGACCTTGTCCCCATCAAGCCCCCCAGCCCTGCCCTGGGCTCTCCCCGGGTGCCGCAGGCTCTTGCTGGCCATGGATGAGCAGCATCTGCCTTCCCTCCACGGTAGAAACTTCCCCATGTCGATGCCCGAGTGTTTCCAGCAATTTGAGAGCACGTGAAAATGTTTGCATCCTAACTCTAGAAGGAAATAATCATTGCAACGTAATTGCATTAGTGCCAACCGCAAATTACCGGCGAGTGGAAAATGAGGAGGTTAAAGCTGACTGAGTAAACAGTACAGATGAAAGACGCAGCAGCCGGCGTAGCCACGCGGTACCAATAAAGCTCAGGGTTACCCTGGAGAGTCAGGACAGTTTTGGGACACTTGTGCAGACACGGTGGGTAGCGTCTCCTCTCCCCCGCGTCCGGCCCCAGCTGAACGCTGCCGAGTTTGTTTGTAACTCTGGGGTTACAAACCTCAAATCCGATTTCAGCCCATCCCACGGCCTGTTGGGAGAATGAACCCTCGGGTTCTGTTGCGTTTGGTCCCTCCGGTGTGGTGGGGCTGAGCAGCCCTGCCCCGGCAGCTCCCCCCCGGCGCTGCTGCTGCCTCTTCAGAAACGGCACCCCCGGCTTGGACAGGGAAAAAAAGCTCCTTATGGAAGGGCTGAGCAATCCAGGCTTGAACCGGCCGCGCTTCCCACCTGTAGGGAAAGGCTTCAGTGCTGGCGTGTGTATTTATTCTTTATGATGATACACCAGGGGTGCAGGACGCCGGGGATCCAGGCAGTGCCAACAAAGCGATGCTCTGCCCAGCTCCTCCTTGCAATGGCACAAAGCTCAGCCGTTGCCCTCCTTCGCCAGGCAATGTCTGTCGGTGGGCAATAGCCAGCTTTCAGGCATCAGACCAGTGAAAAGCCACATGTTCCAGTGTCCAGCCCATCAGGCAGACTGGACTGAGCTGGGACAGGTCACGCCGGGGGCCCCTTGGCTGCGGTGGCTGCAGTCTTCTTTTTTTGGTTTGTTTGGTTTTTGTTTTTTGAATGCAAAGGAAGGGAGGAACAAAACCATATGTTTGGGGAGGTCAGGGATGGATTCCAAGAAACTTGTGTTCTGGGTTAGTGTTAAACATTTCACTGGCGCTTTGTCTCCACGTGTGCGCATCGCTGCTCTTTGTTTTAAGGCAGCCATAGTGGTTATCCCACAGCACTGAAAGTAAATAAACCCCCAGCAAAGCGTTTGAGCAGCTTTTATGGCTAAACTCATCTGCTCATCTTGTTTTTTACCCTTTACATAGGGGCCATTGGGGAAAGCAAGTAATGGTGATCTTTGAGGCACACAACACATCTTTATTTTTTTAATTATGGTGGGTTTTAATCCCAATCCCAAACTTTGCTGAAGAGCTTAAGTTCCTCTTGTAAAATTTCCTAAAGCCTCTAAGGTGGGACCCCTCCAGGAGTGGAGATTTCCCTGGAAAGGTGCCTTGTGTCCTGGCTGGGCTGCGGCTCCTGGGGTTGGTGTGTTTGAACCAGCCAGGGCAGAGGGAAGGTGGAACTGCCAGAGCATTTTGAAAAAAAAATAAAATCCCTTCTTGGTTTCCCTCACAATTTTCACAGAAAAGCATCATTTAGAAAGACATCTCCAGCCTGGTGAGAGATGATATAAAAAGTGGCTGTGTTTCCCAAACAAGGGGTTTCTGGCTAATTCAAGGTATCGTTGTCAGGGGCCATCAGATCTCCTGTTGTTATTTATCTCACACTTTGCTATTCCTCTGGCTTCACATCATTTCTGCTCCTCCACTGACCCTCTCCCTCTTCTTTCCTCCAGCTTTGCTGTACTTCTAAAAAATGCCAACATTTCCAATTTTTTAGGTTTCTGTTTTGGTTTTCCCCTGCGAGCCCCGGGCTCCTCTCTGGCTCCCCACTTTCTCCCAGCACCTCTGCTTCACCCACCCCGGGACAGGTCCCCTCCTCCCTCCAGACAGAGGTGGCAGTGACACCAACTCATCTCAACTTGCAGCTTTTCATGCTCGGCTGGGTAAGCACCTTTGAAGCCAGCGCTTCACTGCTCCGAGGCAGAGCACCTGCCGGAGCCGGCGCTCGGGGTTTTGGAAAGCAGCATTTATTCCAAACAGGTTCAAGCAAAACACCAAAGTTTAGCAGCAGCATTTGGGTTTGCACGAGGGCATTTCCACCTCCAGCTCAGCACAACCTATAGCAAGAGACATAAAGGCTGCTGAGCTTCCTAGACAACAGCGCTTTAAAAAAGTAAGTATTTCATGCTTCATAAACATGCTGAATGAGAAGCACATCTCATTTATCACCTAAATAGTGCTATCAGTGATCCACTCCGTGCTGCGGGCTGGATTCTGGTGTTGGTGATGGACAGTGCTCTCAGCAGAGGCGATAAACAGATCGATGAGAAAATGCAGCCGGAGGGGCTGGAGGTGCGACGAGGCAGCGTGGTTTCAAAAACCTTGCTGGGACCCTTATTAAATCCATTTGTGCTTCTGAAAACCATTGGTGCCTTCTTGGGTTACACGTAGCTGTAAAATATTGGTCTGAAGGAGGCATGAAATGTGTGTCGCTGCCCCAGCAGAGCAGCCTGGGGCTCTGTCAGAAGACCAAGGAGCAGGGAAACTAAAAGTGCAATTAACTTTAATAATAATCAAAACAAACCCCGACCCTTCTCTCACTGAGCACATCGAAACCTGAGAACAGGAGGCAAGACAGACTGCAGGAGGACAGATGCAGGTCTGCCCCGGTGACACAAAAGAAACATTACAAGTGATGCAATACTGAAATGATGCATTTTTGGCAGTTGCATCTTTGCAACTTAATCTTTTTTGGAGTGTCTTTGCACTTTGCCGTCTCATGAAGCAGAGCTCACGAGCCACCCCTGGGCAGAGACATTAAGCTACACGGGCTGTCCACGGCTCAGGAACGAGCACAAAAGCATCCCTGCTGCAGGACACACGAAAGCATCCCTGCTGCTGTGACAAACCCAGGATTGTCTCTTCTCCCTGCAGCCCCTTGGGGTCCATGGCAGGGGAATGGGCCACATCCAGCCTGAAGTCAGTGCCTTCGCTGCTGCCGCAGCCTCCTGGCCCCATCCCAGCCACCAAGGTGCACAGGGCCAGAGCACACTGGCCGTGGTGGGTTTCATGGGCCACCACGGCCACCCACAGCCTTGGGGTGAGCCACCCTGGTCGGGTGCTGCCCGTCCCGGGCTGTGTTTGTGGGATTGAGGCCACTCATTTCTCAAAAGCCTCTAGATGGCAATCGCTTGCAGCTCTGCTGAGGCGCCTCTTCCCCGGCTGCTGGAGCTCGCCAGGAAAACCGTGGCTCCTGGAGCAACTGGCTTTATTGCCAGCGACCCTTGGTGTTGCATCCTGCCTGGGAAGAAATAATGCTTCAAGACTGATGTTATTTCTCAGCCCCCTTTTTGTGTTGCTACCTGCTGGCTGGCTGTGCAAGGGGATACGGCGTCTCCTTGCTGCTGCAGCATCTCTCCGCGGGAGCCGGTGCTGTGCTTTGGGAGCACGGAGCAGAAGGACAAGCTGGTGAGCACGTCTCAGGTCTGCCATCAGCCCCAACGCCAGCATCTGTGTCCTGCAGGGTCCACACATACCTGGAGAAAAATAATATTTAAATCACCTGTTTTATTCCCAGCTGACTAGAAAAGGCTTTTCCCATCATATCTGAACTAAAAGTGTCTTTTTAAGGGCAGAGTGACTGGCCAGGTAAGGAAGGCTTTGCAGGCTGTCTCACTGCAGCCTGGTGCTGGGGTGGGCTGAGCTTGAAGTGCCCCAGATTTGGCCACCCCCAGCCAGGAGCCAGTGGCCGAGTGCCCTGTGTCTGGCTGTGGTGGGCATGGGCCAGCTGGGTCCTGATGAGGATGGGTGAGGTTGGGGCAGCTTTAAGCCAGGAAAGAGCAAATATCGGCCTCCCTGGAGGCTGGGCAGAGCGTCCATCAGGGCACAACGTGGTCAAGAGCAGTGACAGGACCCGAGCGCTGCCACACGCGGCACCACAGCTGTTCCAGGCAGTCCCTGCGATGGACACGGTAAATCACATTCGTTGTGTTAGGAAAGGAGAGCACTTCCAGCCCTGGGGACTGCTCACAGCAGCTGCCAGGCAGATAATATGGCAAATATTGCCAGTTTTCTCTGATAAAATATAATCGCAGCTTATTTGAGTCTCAGTGACGGGAGATGGGGAAAAGCAAGAGTCACCTCCCAGCTCTGTTTCTGTGTGCTCACACATATATAGGCACTTTTCCTCTCTAATTTCCATCTCTGCTTTCTGCAGGTTACTGAACTGCTGCAGTAGCCAGCAGCAAGTTTTCACCTGAAGACCCCTGATTTACTGTAGCGGCTGCATCCTGCCTCCAGCCAAAGAGGGGCTTGTCCCGCTGCCCACCCTCTGCCTTCAGTTTCCCAGGTAACAACTTCTCTGCAAATACGGGTTCGGATTTTACAAGGAAAGTGTCTGGGCTCTTTCTGCCCCCCCCAGGTGCATCCACTGTTTTTTCCCCCGAGAACCATTTGCAGCTGAAGGTGTAGGACCTGAGTCAGGCTGGGGAGCAGCGAGAGCCCCAGCAGCGCAGCCCGGTGCGTGCCACCCAGCACGGCTGGGTACAGTCACCAATCACCCCCCAAGAAAGGGGCTGATCATTCACCCCGGGTCAGAAACAGGATGACCTGCTGGTGTGCTGAACACCAAAGAGCTTTCCCGGCATCTTTGGAGAACTAGTTTTTCCTGGTGAGACATTTGCCCAGGGTTGGAAGTTCACTAGTCACCAAGGACAAAGGGCCATAGAAGGGAGCAAACAGAAGATTATGAACTGTTATAGGAAATAACAAATCATTAGAATAATAAATAATACAGTAAGAGGTAATTAATTATCTCTATTTATGCTGTGTTGCTTGGTTATTGATTCAGATGTGTTTTCAGCCTAGACAGTCCTTCAGATGGATCCTTCAGGATTTCATCTGTGGTTTTCCATCTTCCCTTTGTTAAAGCCCACTGTGTTGCGGGTCTGTGCGGGACTCATGGTCTCCTGGACCAGGAACTAGTCCCACATATCCCTGGTACTGACCCTCCTGCACCAGCACGGGACACTTGTACCTCTTTCAGCACAGACCTGGCCACGCATGTTAAGATCAGACTGTAGGGACAGAAAAATAACCCATGACTGAACCCAGGGAATAACAGTGGGGACGTGGTCGCATCCCATCCCTTGCTGGTGCAGTGATGTCAGAGACACCAGATGTCTCCGTTACTGCCCAATTTAACAGTGCCTAATGAGGTCACTTCCATAAAAGAGGCAATTATTTCCTGGGAGCCATTTGCTAACATAATTAAGTCTGCTTTTATGCCTGGCTTTAGCAACTGGCAGAGAGCGGGGCTCCTGTGAAAAGCAAAGCGAGGAGGGACCCATTCAGCAATCACCACCGTCATGTCTCAGTCCATCAAAACAGGGGCTTTTCGGTTTCTCTTTCCCAGAAATGGGTCAGGTCGGCTCTGGCTGGATCCAAAGAGCAGCCTCTGCATGAGGAGGTGAGTTTCCCCAGGAGCTGCTGGTTTGGGCTGGAGCGGTGAGGTCCGTGGGTCCCCGATGGCTCAGGCTCAGCCATACCCAGGAGCACGGGCTTAGGGCAGCCAAACAATTCACCACTCAGATTTGCTAACACGTGTTTACCTGTGACTGCAGCTGCTGCTGTGCCCTGGGCTGGTTTTTCACCCTATTCCCCATTCCAGGGATACGCCACGTGCATTGCCATTTGTAAGGGTAAAGGATGGGTTTTCACGACTTTTTGTATCTGGTATCTTGGATGCAATGGAGCCTGGAGGAGTTTCTTCACTTCCTTGTTGTTAGAAAATCAACTCAGTACAAATGTCACTGAGCATTTTTATTAAAATAAATAGGATAGGGCTGTGCCCCCAGAGGCCATCCCACTCCTTTTCATAGAATCATAGAATCATTTATGTTGGAAAAGACCTTTAAGATCATCAAGTCGAATGGTTAACCTAACACTGCCAAGTCTACCACGAAACCATGTCTCTCAGCACCACATCTGCTCACCTTCTAAATACCTCCAGGATTGCTGATTCCACCACTTCTCTGAGCAGCCTGTTCCAACACTTCACAACCCTTTTGGTGAAGAATTTTTTCCTGATATCCAATCTAAACCTCCCCTGGCACAACTTGAGGCCATTTCCTCTTGTCCTATTGCGTGTTACTGGGAGAAGAAACCAATCCCCCCTGGCTACAGCCTCCTTTGAGGTATAGAGAGTGATAAGGTCTCCCCTCAGCCTCCTTTTCTCCAGGCTGAACAACCCCAGCTCTCTCAGCTGCTTCTCATAAGACTTGTGCTCCAGACCCATCACTTCCTTCCGTGCCCTTCCCCGAGCCTGTAGCGTTCATGGAGTTGTTGTGACCCAAGTGCAGGACCCAGCACTTGGCCTTGTAGAACCTCACACCATTGACCTCGTCCCATTGATCCAGCCCATCCAGATCTCTCTGTAGAGCCTTCCTACCCTCATGCAGATCAATGCTCCTGCCCAACTCGGTGTCTTCTACAAACTTACTGAGGGTGCACTCGATCCCTCCTCCAGATCATTATTAAACAGAACTGTCCCCAGTACCGAGCCCTGGGAACACCACTGTGACCAGCTGCCAACTGCATTTAACTCCATTCCCAAACCTGATGGGTGAAATACAACCACGAGCATCTGCCAGGGCAGAGCAGCTGTAGAAAAAACAGCTCCAGTCCTTCTTGCTTGAGCGCAGCTTTAATTAAAAAAAAAAAAAAAAAAAAGTCAGACACCATAAAAAATTAAAACTTAAATGCCTTTAACATCCATCTGCAAGTCTTGTGTGCAAACCTGATGAGTCAGAGCAGCTGCCACTCCCCGCCGGTCCCTGAGAAGCTCTGTGTCCCCACGCAGGAGCCCAGGTCCCGCTGCCAGCACCTGATGTTGTCCTCTCGTGGGGTGGCCTACGGGGAGCGTGTCCCCCTGCAGATGCGGCTGTCAGCAAGAAATGGGGGAGCCTGAGCCTCTCCTGCAAGCTCCCAGGAATGCTTTAAGTGCTTTCATTTCAATTCAAAGGGATTTTTTTGTCTCTGTCGTGGACAAGGCAGATGTCACCCAGGTGGGGAGGAGTTTTGTGCCAGCGCAGGGGGAGCTGTCGCTGTGCTGGGGAGCAAAGGGGACAACAGGCATTGGGTGCCAGGACTGGCCCCACTCTGTTTTGGGGGTCACAGCAATGGGGACAGCCAGCAATCCCACAGGGGAACTTTTCATCTACCTAATCTTGCTTTTAGTGCTTTGATCCTTTCCCCACACCATAAACGGGGAAGTTTATCGCTGCTCTGCAAGGGGAAAGATTTAGAAAATTACAGTGTTGCTTCCCTGCCAGGCCACCACTAAATTATTTAATCTTCTCTGAAAAATCAGCCCGGTGTCTGTTGTGGACAGAAACTCCCTGAGCTCTGCCTGGAGCCTCAGTCTCTCCTTTTACAGAGCTTTTTTGCATTCATCTGCTTTTTGCTATTACTGCTCCCAGTGAAGGCGGACGTCCCCTTGTCCAGCATGCTGGAGTTGATAAAACTTGCTCAACTCCCAAGCGTGCTGCTGCTCTTGTGTGATTATTCCTGTTAATTACTTCCTTCATAGCAGAAGCCAGATGCAAAGCCGACAGCTCTGAGCACTGCTTGGCTTTTGCCCTTGCATCTGCTGGCTTTGGAGACTCCTCCTGGAGCAGCGGCTCTCGGTGCCGTTGGCTGGGAGGACAAACAGCAGCGCCGCGAGGCACTTTGCCGCCAGGGCTCCGAGCCCACCCAACGATGTCCTGAAGCTCTGCCGCAGCCACTTCCGAAATGTTATTCCAAAATATTTCCCTTCCCAGTGGTTTTCCAGATGTTTGGGTCTTGGACGCGCAGGGATGTGGTGGTCAGAGCAGAGGATGCAGGAGCGGAGGCCGTGGCTGGGTACCCAACCCCATCACATCCTCCCCGAGCTGGGGTGCTCTGCCCTCGGGTGCCCCGGGACACGTGCCCAACCCGTGCGGTCCCTGGCCACCTATCCACACGTGCTGCCCACACGGGGGTGAGGAACGGGCTTTGCAGCAGGCAGGGGTGGTTCTGGGCAGCAGATTGCTTTGGCAGAGGGGCTGCGGGGGGTACAATGCTCTGGGGTCAGAGCAATCTCAGCATGGCTGAGAGAACAGGGCCATTAAACCCCAGACCTAACAGAGTTTCATCTCCCTCCAGATCCATTCGCTGCGTGCTTATTGACCATCAGGAGTGACAGGCTGTCCCAGACACATCAGCTGTTCCTGCTTCTCCTTCCTTCATCCCAGGCTCGCTGGGCTTTTGCTGATCGCTTTGCCCCCTTTTCCACCTGGGAAAAACCCAGCTTGTGATGAAGGACAGGGAAGATGGTGTTCAGCAGGAGCATCACCGAGTCATTTACTCCCTGCTCACTTGTAGGAGCACACACACTGCAGCCCACAGTCTGTACCACGGATCAATTCCAGAAGAAATCAGAGCAATAAGCTTCCCGGGGGGGCTGGGAATAGAAAGAGGATTTTACGCCGCAGGTTGCATCTTACCCTGCGCTGATCTCCGCTGTGAAGCAGCAGAACCTGCTGCAGGTCTGCTCTTGGGAGGCTGAACGGGCCTTAGAGGGGCCAGAGCCAGCAGAGCCCCCTCCCCAGCCCGCGGGCAAGGACAAGGTGTGTGCAAAGTGCTCCCACAGACCGGAGGGGCACAGGCCGGGTTGATTCACAGCCACTTTTGAGCAATGACACGATTTGGGGAAATCTGCAGTCCCTCGCGAGCTGAGGAGCCCTGCTGGGCAGTGGGGACACCCCTGCCATCTACACATCATTCCCCACCCTCTGTGGCCAGGAGACATCGCTTGTCTCGGCAGACAGGAGGTCTTTAAACTAACTTTGCAGTATTAAATGCCCAAGACCAACAACAGACCCAGTGTGAGAGCTGCCACCCGCTCAGCCTCTTGGGTGGGTTGGAAGAGCATGGGTTTGTCCTTGTCCCCAGCCCGTTGCTTTGCTACTCTCTGCTCATCCCGGGGTGCCTGCAGCCATCAGTGGCCGCAGTGGACGGCAGAGCGAGAGGCAGGACCGGCACAAGGCCTCCCCCCAGACAGGTCCCTGTGCTGACAGGATATAAGATCAACTGAACCCATAAATAAAGCAAAAGGCTGGGATCTGGGAACCTAAACCAGAGTCAATACACACCTGAGCAGATTTTCCTCCTTGCTGACTCCTTGTTACAAGGGAGCAGACAGTTGTAGGTCTCTTTGCTGTGGTGGCTCTCCCGTGCCAGGCTCAGGTTCCTGTCACACGCCCCGGCTCTGCTCATCTTTAGATACATCCAGGGATGGCAACTCCACCTCTTCCCTGGGCAGCCTGTTGCTTGACAACCCTCTTGGTCAAGAAATTTTTCCTAATACCCAATCTAAACCTCCCCTGATGCAATCTGGGGCTGCTTCCTTTTATCCTATTGCCTGTTACTTGGGAGAAGAGACCAACTTCCACCTGGCTACAGCCTCCTTTCAGGTGGTTGTAGAGAGTGATAAGGTCTCCCCTCAGCCTCCTTTTCTCCAGGCTGAACTCCCCCAGCTCCCTCAGCTGCTCCTCATAAGACTTGTGCTCCAGACCCCTCACTAGTTTCCTTGCCCTCCTCTGGACATGCTCCAGCACCTCAATGTCTTTCTCGTCGTGAGGCTGAAAACAGAGGCAGAGAAAGGGCCATCCACTGCCACCACCACTGCTGCAGCACACTTTGTTAGCGTGAGGTTAATTATACACCGAGCAATGATCTAATCAGTGGTGATGTGGTGGGCTGGCAGGAGCAAGCACTGCCTGTGCCTCGTTTACCCACAAGCTGGCCACTGGTGAACACAGCTGCTGCAAAACCCCCTCAACCCCAGCTGCTGGTGACCTTCAGCTTTTTGGTGGAAAAAAATGCTACCTGATAAAAATTACCACCCCAAAATGAAAACTTCAGCCCTTGCAGGGGGAGGTGGAGGGGAGACCCATCCGCCTGGGGGTGTCTGGGTGGGATCCATCCAAAACTTGAGACAGCCGTGAGGCATCACTGGATCCAGCTGGATGATGGGGCACATCCCAGGAGGAATCCTGGGGAATCCTCCGGTGCCAGGGAAGAAACCTGTTCTAGGATCTGAACTCTCACTTTTTGAGCCTGACTGAGCACAGGAATTGGGGATTTAGGGAAAAAGTAGTGATGGCGAGTACAGAGGTGAAGGCAGAAGAAAATGAAGGCCAGCAGCACAGCTTCCCCAGCACAAAAAAGCCATCTCTGGTGGAAATGGCTCGGGAAAGGTGGGACTTGGGGGGACCTTCTCTCTTTTTTCCACCTGCAAGGGACACAAGACCCAAGCGTGGCACCAAGGCTCGCTGGGTGGGCAGCCAGGGCTGGCATTTGGGGACAGAAAGAGAAATACCACATCCAAAGGCCTCTTCCTAGGGTAGGGGGAGGATGTGGTTTCCCCCCCCCCCCCATTAGAGGGTGCTCCTGAACTGGCACGATAAGGCTCTCTTGCTTTCCATCCTTAGTTGGCTTCATGTAACCCTTTTCCAACTGTTTCCAGGGGGAATATTTGTGACTGTGGAGTGAAGAATGTGAATGCTCCGCAGTATTTTTTGAAAAGTTGCCATCTCCATGCAGAGCCCTGCCAAACACTCGCTTGCAGAAGCGCTCGTGGGAAGCGAGGGCGATGTGGGAGCGGATCCACCTCCCGATGCAGGGAGAAGGCCCTGTCTCACCAACGGGGAGGGTGGCACCAGGGCTGCTCACCCCAGCGGGCAGAGGAGTGAGGGAAAAGCTGGTTTGGCCAGGGATAGGGATGCCCTCGATGCCCAGGTTCCCCCCTCGTGTGCTCAGCCAGGGCAGGGTACCTGGGGCTGCGCTGGCACCGGGGGTGCTCCACCGGCCGGATCAGGATGTCAAAACCCCCATCACCACCCAGCTCCAGCGACGGTGAATGACACCAAGTGTTTTTGGGCTGGCTTCTGCCAATAACAGGGTCGTGCATCACACAACAACGGCTCCTCAGGGCATCCCAGCCTCCAGCAGAGACACCGGCACTGAGCCCCAGCAGCACAAATCAGCAGCCACAAGGCCTCCAGAGCAGGCCTTTGCTGGCAGAGTGGCATTTGGAGGGCTCTCCTCTGCTCTTTTTTCATTACAGCGCTTTGCATTACGTTTTATAATGCAATTTCTGGAAGCAGTAGTGAAGAGCATCTGCTGACAAACACGTCCCATGGCCACCAGCACTGTCGAGCAGCACTCAAGCCCAGGGCAACAGCTGAGCAGAGACACTATGAGGAGCTGGACGGCTTTCAATGTCTCATCCTTCCTGACTAAGTCCTCACTGAGCAGGAGAGGGGAAGGAGGAGGGGGGGCAGCTGTGTCTCTGCAAATCCCGCTCCATCTCGGAGCAACATAAATCACCACCAGCCGAGGTCCCTGACAGACTGCTGCTGAATTCCCCATCTTTACAGCGCTGAAAAGAATTTAAAATATTAATTTCACTGCGTGTGTTTAGCACATCCTTCTTGCACTGCTTAATCCTCATCTCTCCCTGTAAAAAGAGCTTTATGCATATCATGAGGCGTCTCCAAGTTTTCGTGTTGCCTGAAGGGAGAAGTAATCAGTAATCCCCCAAATTCATGACAGTGAACTTTAGGAGAAGCACAAGTACCCAAGATGAGATGTATGCATGCGTGCGGTCTTGCTGTCATAGGGTAAGGCAAAAACTGAGTGCTACCACAGTACTGATGAGCTTCGAGAGCCACAATGGACCAGGCTGAGGAGCAAGTGCAGTTCAGACTGGTGAGGATGCTCCCACTTCTGCTCATCAGTCCAATGCCACATCCCCAGGCCAGTCATGCCACAGCAGACTTGTGACCAGATGGGCACGACTGAGCTGCACCAACACCAGCAGTGACACCTGAATGTTTACAGCACTGTCAAAGGGCAATAATCCTTTGCACCCATAAATAAAACCTTTGCCTTCTGCCCCGTGCTCTGGAGACTGTCTGTCAGTGGGGCCCAAGCTCCCACAGGCCCCTTCTGCACAAATTCAGTCCTGCCATATGGCTGTGGGCCATCTTAGTGCCCCATGCAGGCCTCTAGCAGGATCCACAGCTCCTCTTCTATAGTAAAGTGGTGAGGATAAGTACAGAAAGATTTATCACAGGGACCGGCACCGCGGTACCTCTGGTAAACAACTTATTTTTTTGCTTTCTGACACCCATTTTTGCTCCAGGAATGAAATGCTCAGCTCAAATCTGGCAGCAGAAACCAGGACTTGGGCTCCTCAGTGCACCCGACCACATCCACCCTGCCCTGGGGTAACTCTGGCAGCAGCAGCCCGTGGCCCGGGGGGCTCCTGCACAGCCAGGGCATGGGGGTACCTGCCACCTGCATGGGGACCGTGACCTCCCCTGGGTCACCTCCTCAGCCTGCACAGTGCCAGCTGCCTCAGCACAGACATGTTATTGTCCCTTTTTTCTCTCTTCTTGGCAGGATCCTGCCCCATGGCTGGCAAAGCCCTCATGCCAGAGGTGGTCAAGATGGTCAAAAGCAGCTGGCGCTGCTGGAAGGTGGACATGGGCACATGCTGAGCAACTGGCAGACCCCTGCTCCATCCCAAGTGTGGTGAAAACCTGAGCGTGGAACGACTGTTTGTGTAAGTGCATTTTGGGTGGAAGTGCAAGCTCTGTTCTCGTGGCAGCAGCACTGCTGGGTAGAGTGGTGTAAAATACGTTTTTTCCAGTTGAGGTTTGTTCTCGTGGTACTGCTTTATTTTGTGTGACAGACCCTGGAATACCTCTCTAGCTTCCCATTTTCAAGGGGGCTGTTGCAAATACCCTGGCCTTTTACACTTGCCCCACCATGGCTCAGCTGATGGTCTTTTGCACCAAGCCTGGCCACCAAAGCTCCTCCAGAGGCTTTTTTTTTGTAGCTTAAGTAGACTTGAACCTGCTTGCAGGAGCTGCAGATATCCTGCTTGCAGGTTTCTTGCCTGACCTGCTCTGGGGGGTTCTGCACAAGGCTGCAGCCCCAGGGAGACTTTGTGTTCATCCTCAGCTGCGTTATGGCTGCTCCAGACGGACTCAGCTCTCTGACCATCCGGGTTTTGCCTTGGATAGACATGGATAGGGACAGTGGTACCTCCCTCAGCTGTTCTGGCACCCAAACGTCCATCCTCATGCTCCCGCCCAGCTGGTCTGTCCATGCCGGAGGCAGGCAGCAACAGCTGGTCCTTGCTCTTCCCAGGTTCATCCCATGTGGATGCTCCCTCCGCAGTGGTGTGAATTGCCATGGAAACAGAGAGCCAAGGCAAACAAAATCCGCCTTTGAGCAGCCACTGAGGGGGTCTTGGCAGGGGACAGGCTGTGTTCATCCCTGCTGCCTTCAGCCTCAGCCCCAGGGGCTTTCCTTGCCCCGGGACAAGGCAAACTCATCCCAGAGGTCCCTGGACATGCTGCAACCTTCCCTGAGGCACTGAGGGTTAATAATTCCCTATTTCGGTGGCCCAGTAGGAGTTTGCAGTGGTTTTGTTGGGCACATCAGACGGATGCTGCACCTCACTGCCACGCTGGTGGGAACCTGTGGCAGAACAGAGCCAAGGAGTGAAAACTCATCAGACTGTGGGGTCCCAACGGCTTGCACACCCTCAGGAAAAAAATTAGTCCTCGCTAATTTGTTCAAACTGTTGCATGGGTATAGGCATGACTGTATTTAGAGACGAAATCCTAAATTCTTTCTTTCCAAGTGGCACTGTGGCTGGCTGAGGTGCTCTGTCCCAGCTGCTCTACCCCACCTTACTGGTAGCTGCTGGAAGCCTGCTGATGGGCCAGACTTTGCCTTGCTTGCTCCAGGACCGTGGCCAGGAGACAAGGAAAAGCACCTGCCAGACCAGAAACAAGGTTTCCAAATTTTTCTTTACTAAATCTCAATGTGCTATTGCCCAAAGCCTCAGCAGGGCCAAGGGACCACCCCACAGGCCATGGGCAGCCCCTGCCCTGAAGAGGAGCTACAGTGGGAGCAGAAGAAAGCCCTGCACAGGCAGAGCAAGGACCAGCCAGGCACCTCCCCATTGCTCTCCAGCAGCAATTTTCCTCCACTTTAAGGTGCCCAGAAGAGGAGGGTTTCCAAAATATCAGTTTCTGTTCAATCAGGAATTCCACTGAAATCTGCCCCTCCTTGTCCACGCTGGGTTCCCAGTCTCCGGCCTCTTCAGGGCGCAGTCGTTCAGCTGAGTTTCATCACTGCTGCAGAGCTAACTTTGCCTTTTAGGCACTTAGGTATAAATAATCTTTTACTATATTAATTACTTTGCACAGAAGGATAAGACATAAATTATAACCCAATGGGTTATAATTGCATGTTCTTAACACGTGTGCCTCGTTACTAATTATCCCCATTCTCCCCAGCAGCTTAAAAAGCAGAAGCATTGAATCACAGCTTCCAGGGAATAAAGCTGCTGAGGCAGGAGAGCGAGTCCCTTCTTGCCACCAAAGGGGGGTGAAATACTGCTGCAAATACAGAAATAGCCCCTCCTCCCCCACATTAAATTAGTTGGAGGCTGGTGCCTGCAGCTCTCCTGTGGGACATCAATGCCCGCAGCAGCCCTGACACCTTCCTCCCATCCCGTGGGGCTTCGCTCCTGCCTCTTTCCACTGGCAAAGCAGCTTCTCTTGGGTTTAGACCAAAAAAAAACCCTGACACCAGCAGACCTCTGGTACCAGCAGCGATGGCCTCAGGATGTCAAAGGCATATTCAACCCCAGACTTCAAAGCTCAAGAGCTTTCAAGTCCAGACTGTTGTTCCTGCTTATAGAAAGTGTCTCATATCTCAGACTGCGCAGAGATGGACATGTCACAAGAGGAGAAATTTATATTTGCAGTGGGCACCATGTCCTGGGCTACAGGGACCCAGAGTAATGCTGTGGAACTCAGCAAAGCCACATGGCATTTATTCAGCTACAAAATAAATCAGCATCTTGTCCTTAGGCTGGCTTTTCATAGCCTTCCTCAGCTATCCTCCACACAGCCTCCTTCTGCTCCCAAAAGCATTTATTCTCTGCTAGGAGAGCCCATAGCCAGCACATCCCACAGCCCTTCCTCCTCTGCTTGCTGTAGAGCCCTTCGACTCCAGCCCCCCATTTCCAGGCTGGCTCCCTTGCAGCACAAATAACACCTGGGAGCTTTTTTGGACAAATTTCCAACCTCAAGACACTGGAAGTCACAGACTGCTCTATTCTGGTGATTCAGAGGGCAGAAGGAGACTTGGCCATGCTGAGAGCTTTAAAACGATGTGTGAGGACCGTGCTGAGCCTTGGTTTCGCGGTGCCAAGCAGGGCAGTGCCTGAGGGTTGGGCTGAGACCAAAGACGTGCAGAGAAAGGAGTAGCTGAGCCCCGGTTCCCTTTTCCCCACGTGCTGATCCGTGTTGCTCTGCAGCTCTTTGGGGTTCAGTGAGAACTGGGGGGATAAAAGGCAGGGAGAAGCCTGTGGCGTCAGGGCGACGTGCTTCCCAAAGCCGCGCTCGCCGCAGCGCACGTCTGAGCATCTATCCGGGGACTTTCAAACACCCAGCCCGGATCCCACTATAAAAATAGTTGCAAGTGTTAATTGCAGGCAGCGACAGTTCAGCAAGCTCCTACTGAAACCTCAGCTGAACCTGGGAACGAGTAGATAAAATATGGCCCTTGCACAGCTTGTGGGAAACCTTGGATTTTGTTGAAAGGGACAGATAGGGGGGAGAACAGGGAGCGTGGTGTTTCTGTTCTTTTCACGGCAGGAATACAGCGTATTTGCAAGGTTATCTTTCTCTGAATGGCAAATTTCCCCTTCTCTTATAACTCCATTATTGCTAACAGCTTTGTCGTACAGCTTTCCTTGACAGCATTTATTTTTAAGGGCATGTTCCCTCATTTATGCGACATATCATGGAGATAATTGGACTTCCCTTATGTTGTGCGAGAGGCATTGCCAGCCTCGCTGAGAAACCGCCCCTGTCCAGGGCAGGCACTTGTCCCCTCCTCACTGCAGCCCCTGCTCTTGTTAGCAGCCCAGCTCTAATGAGCCTGGAGAAATTAGGTTTAATTATTAGTCAATCGGAGAAAACATTTCAGCAGCTTGTAAGATCATCTCCCCGTGTTAACAGCCCACCCCTGCTTTTGCTGAGCCTGGTTGTAGGAAGCTGGGGGACTATTTTTCCCCCCTTTTATCTGAATTTCTGCAAGGGTGAGGAGCAGGGGGAGCAGCCCCGGCCTCAGCTCTCTGCCCCCTGTGCAGAGAAATGGTGCTACAAGCTGGCTTAAAAACGACCATATTTTACACTGCAGATTTTAAGACATGAGTAAAACGTGCTTAAGTTCATAAAGACTTTTTATGGTACCAGAGTGATTTTATGGGCAAAATGCTGCAGATGGAGCTGAGGAGCAGAGGGAGATTCCTCCATCCCTAGTGCAGCTTCCTGGGGGAAAAAGCTGCCCCAGAGGTGGCTGTGTCCCTCAGGGTGAAGGTGGGCAGAGCCAGGCTCAAATCCGAGAGGGACATTCATCATCCTCCTCCTCCAGCCTCAAAGAGGGCAAACCCCCACAAGTATCAGGGCAGACGATAACCCGTGGCACCCAGCAGCCTCCCCTTCAGAGGGGACTTTGGAGACTGTGTCTGCACGTCGCCAAAGACACGATTGCTGTTTCAAATAGTTGTGCCTTGAATTAAAATAGCTCCCGAGCAGCCTGCAAAGCATTTCATCCCCAGGGTCTCAATACCTCAGCAGGGATAAGCCCCGCAGGTCGGAGCCGGCGTGGGGCCAGTAGGTGACTGTCCCACCTGAGACAGGGCAGGGGGCTGCACCCACCTCTCCCAGCCTGAGAGCTTGCAGTGACATTGCTAGAGCAGGTATAAACCAGGGGGCTGCGGTCAGTTTGGGGGATTTCTGAGTTTTCTGGGGATTTCTGGGATCTGCACTGTATCTTGGTTGTGGTGACCCCATCCATGCTCAGCGTGTTCCGGGTGGGGTGGCTGTGACCCCCCCTCCCTCCCTCCCTCCGGTGCTGCTGCTCGGCCCCAGCTCGCCAACGGAGGCCGAATGGGGTGTCCTGGCCCCTCTGTGTGGCAAACGGAAGAGCACCAGCAGATGCCAAAATTGCTGCTTTGAATGTGAATCAAAAGATGGTATCGTTTGCCATGGCTGAAAAAATTCTCTTTCCATTCTGTGATTTTATTTATTTATTTATTGATATTTGAGGAGAAAACAATGTAAACAGCGAGTGATGTCCTGTACGGATGGCAAACAGCTTCCAGGCAGTAAAGCTGCCGTGCTGCTTCGCTCCTACACAAAGAAAA